>APFE031696104.1:250795-268571 GCA_000404065.3 Pinus taeda | reverse complement strand
AACCTGTCTTCAATTGCCCATGTCCATCTCAAAAATCTATCCTCCAATAATTATCCTCAATTAGCTTCCATGCCCTTTATCTTAGATTCCATGCCATTTATCTTAGCTTCTGTTAGCTTTTTGAGGCTGACATTTTTTTCACTTGGTCTTGTAATTTTGATATATCATGTAGCATTTCTTCCTCTTCTTCATGAGTCATGCTAGAGCTTTCAGGTTCCTTACTAGGTGTTTGCATTTCTTTCCTCGGGCATCTGTTACCGATAATAATGCTCTACTAGCCCTTTGAATTCCTTCAAAATAAATTTTCAAACCAATCTTAAGCAAAAATTTAAAAGAACCTACACACCTTTTTTTCTTTGTAGGAGCTCGACATTGCGTTTGATGTATCTCTGTACTTTCAGAACATCCAGTTCTGAAATTGCAACCTTTGGTAGCCCTCTGTGTTCTCTTTC
Organism: Pinus taeda; assembly: GCA_000404065.3. Lineage (NCBI taxonomy): Eukaryota > Viridiplantae > Streptophyta > Pinopsida > Pinales > Pinaceae > Pinus > Pinus taeda. The sequence goes on along the minus strand of APFE031696104.1, from coordinate 268,119 downwards.
CAATGCCACCAGTCTGATCCAAATTGGATTCTCCAAGGAAGGGTTATGCGAACTCTCCCACAGTGACTTGATTATAGACTAGTTCAGCAGAGAGAACTTGTACGACATGCCACAAGTCACTGTTCTGACCTTTAGCTCTGAAAAATATATAGGGGAAACTACAGGCTATCCTATGTTTATACCTTCTTACGAAATTTCAATCCAATGCTCAGAGAAAAAGTTATGACGATTTTCCCCAGGTCACCTGTTTGGAATGTAATTCAGGAGTCTGCAAAAAGACCAACTTCCTCAGATCATATCTCCGCAAAATATAGTGCAAAAAGCTCTGAAATTCGGACCCGAGGTTTAGCGCGATGTCTTCTCAAATGGGTTTTTTTTTCAACTTCTAAAACGTCACAAAAAAACATTATAGCGAAAATGCCACGATGACCTGTTTGGAGCAGCGAAACCCTAGAATCCAAAGCTCCGATACCAAATGTTATGAAACCAGCTTAGGAAAAGATAGAAAAGATAGATCAACGCCTTAGAATTCAGCCTCTTCGAGGGGGCAACCTCCTTAATTACATAAATGAACAATTCTGGATGATACAAATGACAAAACCTCCTTTCTATATATAGGAGTCTGAGGAGTCACAATATAACCCAGCCGACCTAACAATAATAATATAAAGCCACAAAAATAATAATAGAGGGATTCTATGGGGCACAGTAATAACAATATGGGGGACAATAGGGGCACAACAATATTAATAAGGGGTACAACTACAATAGTAATGGGGTAATCACTAGTATTATAGGGACCCAACAATTACTTTACATACTTCAACTAGGATGGTAGTTACTCAGAGCCATCATTATAATTAGAACTCATTTGCTTCTCCAAGGAAAACGAATTGTAGAGGTTATGACTCACAGTGTAACTCTTTATTACATTATTAGGATTTTTCAAGTTTATCTTTGTTTAATTTATAAGTTCTCCATTCCTTATGTTTGTAACTACAATATCTCTCTCTTTTAGGTACTGTTACTTTTCTTTGACTCCCATCTCTGATAACTTTGTACCATATGTATTGATTGTGTAAAATCAGAGGATTTATGCAGTTTCATATCAAATAGTTTATACCACAATTTATTTGCAATGCATCATTCAATTTTTAGTTATTTAAACACTTTTCGTGCATATCATGGCTTAAGAGTAAATGAGTCAATTTGTGTAAATATATTAATACCAATTAATGAATTCCATCCTTGTATATTTAGTAGATAATTAAGCGCTTTGTTCTATACTAAGCACTATGCTTTTTGTTAGAATGGAAAAAAAAATCAATCTTTAGCATTTCTTTGTTTAATATAAGTTAATTATCAGCTTTAACTGATATTTAAGTTCTTCTATACCAATTTATTATGTACTTACTATATGTAATAGCCTCATGTAGTATAAAGTGAATATCACATTTAAAGTGATAATTTGAGCTTGGGTTTACCATACAATTTAATATATCTTTATTTACAATTTTAAATAATTACGGTTCATATCGTTTGACTTTATTCCTTTATATGGGAAGTATAATTAAAATGGTAAAATATTCCTAAGAAGATTTATAGTTATTAATGTACTCTTTGAGTCCAAATTGAAGCATTATGTGCATAACATGCTTGAATTTTGATTGTCCATTATTTAATTTCATTTTTAATCGTAATACGAAACATTGCTATGGCATCATAATCAGTTTTATTATCTTTTTATGTACCTACTATATACCAACCTATCTATTTAGCCACCTCGTAGTTATTAGCAATTTCATAATTATCTATCAACAATACCTCGACTTGTTGAGAAATAGGTGTTAACATAACATGATAATAAGAAATGAATTATGTATCTGTTTTAGACTTCTCAGGTGCTCTAGCTGGTCTAAACATAGGTTATTTATTTACTAAATTACCAAAACCTCACTTGATTTCTCCATCCTGCTATAGCCATGTCTTTGATCATCCATACCTCTATATTTTGTCTATCACGCCTTAGTATAACCAATTTTCTTATGATCGGTAGGGAACTATAAAGAAGGGAGCAATTCAACAATTATGTTTATGAATACCATCTTAATTCCAACATAGTCTCACCTCAATAATTAGCATAATTTTTCAGAATAACCCCCACACAATCCTATCTCGATGATTTATTGATTTTTTAAAATATAACCCAATCAACAAAATATACACAATTATAACCAAAAAAAAAAAAAATCATGCTTATAGCCAAACACAATAATAATCTAGACTACAACCAAACAACATAATTTTCTCAACAAATAACATAGCTAGAAGTTTAGATAATATGGATGCTCAACAAGTCAATTTATGCATGTATTTCACTATATTAACTTGGAAGAAACACTTCCACTGAACCATGAACCGTCAGCTCTAGTTCTCCCCCGAGACGAGATCTGTTATTATGCTAAAATCAACCAACCTCTTATGATTCTCGTCCAAGGTATTTTATGCGGAATCCTTAGCGACATCCTACTTTTGAGGGTCTAGTGACCCCATAACCTAGCATTTTTTTCTATATTTTTTTGAAAAAGTAGTTTCCTTTTTCGTTAAAGCCTACCATTTTCTCCCGCAATGCTTTATTCACCCATACTCCATGTTCTCTCATCACTGAGCGATTTAATATATTTTTGTCCTCCAATCTTATTAAACCTTTACCAATGAACCTTAGGGATTTTTAGGAGTAAATTAAGGGAAGTTTGTTCAATCCTATCCACAATGGATTCCAGATTGGAATAATGATCTCATTAACTCAAGTGTTCTTTTCCAAGTATATCTTCTAGTTTATTTTTATTATGAAAATCTGTTTATTACATCGTCATATTTACTCCTAATTGAGTCTAATATGGATTTCTTGTTATTACTAAAAATAGTTCCTTCTCCTTAAACAATATTTACATGAGTGCAGAGGGTTGTTATAGAAAGATCATGTACATAACATCCTTGTTCTTGAAAATTAAGGTAAAATAACCTTTTCTTGAAAGACCGAAAGGGACAGAACCCTTGATCATTGGATTCCTCTTCTTTTTTTAGCAGACAATGTAATATAATGCACAAAATGCTAGCTCCCTGTTAATTTGCCTATGAAGCCATGTTCAAGGAGTTGGATATCTAGTCCTCTTAATTATGGTGCAAAAGCCTCAACCTTTAGAATTTCATCTAATTTCTTCGCGTACTGCATTACATGCAATTTGTGAGAAATCAATTAAACATAGTGATATCGAGATCATTGGGTGCTAGTGAAGGTGAAGATCTATACTATCTGGCCATCTAGCCAGAGAAAGAGCATTGTATTCACTCATCAATTTTTAACACGGAATAGGATTTTTTTTTAAATATTTCTATGTAGGTTATGAATAAATTATTCGTGATCATTTTATAAGATATATTATAGAGTGATATTCAATATTGAAAAGAAAATAAGATTTAAATATTTCATGATCAAGGATAAAAAAAATAATTAATTTCCACAACCCATATAGTTTTCCTTAAAAGTATAACCCACCATCATACAAAAGGAAAAAAAAAGAAATAAGGAGGGCAACATGCCAATGAATTTTCCTACCAATCCACATTTAGTGAGGTACATGGCTTGTGCTCATATATGTGGTGCAAAAGCCTTCACCTTTCGAATTTATTCTCCTTTCTTAGACAAAAGGAGAGGCTTTGCATTATAACATTTCAATCCATTTGTGACCATAAGATAAAATCAATGATATCCAAATCATATTATGTGATCTAAGGTGGATACCTAAAGAAAATTGCATCCATTAAAAATCTCATATCTATAGTTATCTGAGTTAGATGTAAAATGAATGGTTCAGTTGATTAAAATATTATATTTATATATTTAATCTAATATGTTTAATTCTTTTGAACTTTAATATCAGTAATAAATAAATATTTCAATTTTTTGCATTGAGTAGGAAATAAAGTTTTAAAAAATATTATAGTGTGGGTTATAAATAAACTATTTTAATATATCCATTAAGTAAAATACTTAATATGAAATCGAGATATATCATATACTAAAGAGGGCTACTTCAAAATATAAGTGAGATGTATATTTAAAAATATATTAATAAAAAAGCAATTTAAATATGAACAATATGGTCAATAAATAAAATATTTCAATACCAAGTAAGCAAAATAATATAAATTTATGGTATACATAAATTAAATGGATGGTATACATTGGTAGGCATAAATACATGATAAGCATCAAAACACTTACCCCATGATGCATTTCACATTGTTCAAATATTTTCAAAAATTAAAAAAAAAGAGATAAAATTAATTAATTAATAAATTAATAAATTAAGATATATTTTTTTAAAATTAGTATTGTTATTATAATAAAAATAATTAACATGTTATCTAAATGTATATAAATTTAAAAGAACTATGTAATGATATTATTAACCATGGATATTCACATGCGCTTTATAATGAAATTTCTTAACTTGTAAATAGCTTTTGTTACAATATCATGGCTTATTAATACCACATGCAGCGTGATATGGAATTTTATTTAATTAATTAAAAGAGCATAACTATAAATCTTAACTCTAGATTTATGAGTAATACTAAGAATAATTTTGCATATTCTTAGGTCAAATCCCTACCATCTTCCTAATAATTAGGAATAATTAAATTAAATGGAAAACATTCTAAATAGAGACATCTATAGGCATAATTATGTAAAGTAATTAAAAAAATTACTATGGTTAAAACATTTTATTAGTTTGTTGCCCAATTATCATTGCTTCCATGCTAAGCAAGAAGTTGATATATGGTGTATACGTACATATATAGAAGCAACCAACATAAATCCATTAGAACCTTATATGCACAATCTTTTCTCTTGTTCCCCACTTTAAAAATGATATGTATTTAGAGAGATTTGATATTCTCGAACTTGCAATATTGCTTTCAATAAGATATAGCTAGCTAGGATTGATTTGTTAAGTGAAATGGATTGTTAAGATATTTTCTTAGCAATAATCTCTTAGTTTAGAAATTGTTGATTCTCATGAGAACTATCTATGTGACTTATGATTTGGCTTTCTAGTACAATATACAGACTTTTTAGTGAATCTTGCCCTCATGTCTGCTCCTCTAATTTTTATATTAATATCGTAATTTTTATATTAATATCGCAGTCGGCTCAGCCTTGACTCTCTAACCAGAGAGGTTGTGATCATGAAATTTTAGCAATGCTAATTGTCTACATAGGTATTAGTTAGATAACACTGGGCGAAAGTATTAGTTTTGTGTATTTTTTTTTATGTTAGAGTGTGATCTGTGTGCCTGCATAGTGTGGGGATGTAGAGAGTTGTTGATCTATTGACGATCTCGATCCTCATCGTTCAAGTCGGTGTGGAGGCATGTTCCAAAGGCATGAATTTGCTGTGAATTGAGCTACGGGTGTCTCTAATCTCGAGTCACTAAGTCATCTTTTGGAAATTGAAGTCACTCACAGTAATTTCTGGATCATTTCTGGATCATATCACGCTCAGTTTTGTCAACTCTTGAAAATAAGTGAACGTGGAACACGAGGATTTCGAGGTAAGTCAGAAGTTGTTCATATGGGTGACGCTCCCGTTACCGCACTACCTATCTACGTAGTATGCTATTGCAGATGCATAAATTTAAGTTTATGTTCATTGTTCGACATCAATATGTTATTCGAGTTTATTCACAAACCGTCAATATTTTCATAGCAGGTAGTAGGTCCTCGGGCAACCCATCTCGTTGCAGAAAAAAAACATGGGTATATGTTCGATGAGGTTATGGAGCAGTTCAGTAAACAATTTCGACTCGTTCCAGGTGTGGGCCTACCCGTACACACAGGAGCGTCGTTGACATGATGCTGACGGTGGATATTGCGGATTCAGATCATTGCTTGACAACTTCATTCAGTTTTGGTTCTCACTTCAACCGCTTTCATTGCATACCATGAATTATGGCGGCATCGATTTCCTCTTAAGGCGGAAGGTTTTAAGAATTACTCATTTAGTAGGGCTTACCATCCTTTTCCATTGAAGAACATGTGGGAATTAATGATGGTTTTTTTGGTGCCTCTTTTATCGAGATTTGAAATAATGTTTTTTTTATGGTTTGATAGTTGGTGGTGTGCTATTATGATATTATTTTTTGTATGATGAAATATTATGATATTATTTTTTCTATTATGGAATAACTTTTATGGAATAGAGAAATAAAGTGTAAAATAGTGGTTCATGATGTTTTTTTTTGTGTCGAGAGAATTTATTGATAATTTGATTGTGTGAATATGTTATATGTTGATGGGTTCATTGTCCTTCAGGCTTTAAGAACTTGCATAACTGATTAGTCAATACACTAAGAATGGTGACAACTCACTTATACAACTATCAAAAGTGCAGTATGATGCATTTTGATAGATGGGAGTTTCTCTGTAGGGTGGTCTGGCATCGAGATTGTCTTCTCGAAGTTCTAGAAAAGTAAATTATACATATTTCACCAAATAAGGTCACGGGTTTTTATGTTTTAAATGGAGTTCAAGTAACAACTAGAAGATGACATGGCAAAGAAAGAACATTCTTTGGGAGATTCAAGAGAAGATTGTGAATGTCGATGTTGTGACTATATGTAATATGTGTTTTCTATATTAATATTTGTAATGATGTAATGTAAGCATTAAAACGAAGATTAGAAATAATCCTTGCATTATTATATAGGTAGGATTGATTTATTGAGTGGATTGCATTGTTGAGATATTTTCTTAACAATAATCTCTTAGTTTAGAAATTGTTGATGTTGTGACTATATGTAATATGTGTTTTCTATATTAATATTTGTAATGATGTAATGTAAGCATTAAAATGGAGATTTGAAATAATCCTTGCATTATTATATAGGTAGGATTGATTTATTGAGTGGATTGCATTGTTGAGATATTTTCTGAACAATAATCTCTTAGTTTAGAAATTGTTGGATCTCATGAGCACTATTTATGTGGCTTGTAGTTTGGCTTTGTAGTGCTAGATACACATTGTTTTGAGTGAATTTGTCCATCATGTCTACTACTTTAATTTTAAAATCATGACACTATAATAAATTTAGAGCTAAGATGAATCCGCACAAAAATCTTATAAAATGTATCTTCACATAATGAATATACGAAAGCACTTTGCATAATCAAATGAATTTACAACACCCTAATGATGTGGATGCTAAAAAAAATATATTATTCATTTTAAACTAACAAATTCTCATACAAAATATGATATTCATTTTAAATTAACAAATTACCTCATACTAAATATGATATGAGATCTGTATGTAGATATAAAGCCTAAATCAATGGGCTTTGCAACAAAGAGATGGATAATCATAAAACAAATGCATCATCCATTTTAAATTTAAGAATATGTGATATTGTCATGATATGAGATTTGTATATAAATAGAAAAAAAATATTAGATGTGAAAAGAAAACAAATAAATAACTCAAAATTAATATTTTGAAGGGATTTTAATATAAGAGGGTTTCATGGAAATACAAATATTGGGAACAAAACAAGGAAAAAAAAACTAAAAAAAACACAATCAAAACTAAGTTATGATCAACTCTTTTTTATGAGATTTTAATTCTAGATTGATTTGTTTACACATCAAAATCATTGCAGCCTATAAATTCTAGATTGATTTGTTTACTACGATGAAAACAAAAGCAATCCCTTAATATATATTTCTTAATGGAAATAAAATATATAAATCGGCAATAATTTGGCTATTAATGAAAAAGGGGTTGATATCAAGGGCATAGTAAAAATAGGAAAACGTTAAAACAATATTTTGTTTTATTAATTACATTATAAGACAACTTTTTGTATCGATACAAACACGGGGTGATACCAAGGAATCTAATATCTCCGTTTATTAAATCTAGAAGGAATATCTCATATCCATAGCGATATCTACCTCTATTTCATGAATATGGGCTGCTTGATAATGTCGAATACGGTGATCAATGTTTCATCCACTACGAGAATTACAGCTTATTTTACTATCAACTACTTTACAACCTGGGGCGATACCAAATGCTTGTAACCATTTTATTTTATCTCTGTAACCATAATGTGCAACACGTTCAAGCCATACCAAATTAGAATATTCATGAAAAAATACATAGATAGGAACACATTATCAAACGATATCCCTAAACTCCTTACTCCTTGGGATTTTTATTAACAGAGATATTAGATGCATTTTCTATAGCCCAGTGTTGTAGAATACTTGATACTAAAAGAACTTGTAGTTCCGGTAGTGGACGGACCACTGCTAACTTTCATTTCCAAGCTGACCACGGAAGGAATTGTGGCAATAGCCCCTGAAGGAGTTACCAGAATAAAAGGTCGGGCCCTACAGTCAAAGATAGAGACTGCCTGATTGGAGATTTCTCGGCCGTATGCAACGTTTCAGGTAGAGAGTGCCTCATTGCAGATTGCGGCGCAGGGATCAAAATTGAACACGTCAGAGTCCTTCAAAGGGTTTCAAAGGGTCTTTGGCGCGTCAGCGAAGTAGGGAGAAAATTTTACCAGTCAAGAATAATATCTTAAAATTTTTTAAGAAGGGCTATCAAATTGTCAACTTTTTTTTTTAATTTTATTTTTTCTCAAATTAGAATTGTAGGGATGTTGAATTTGTAAATTTCTTTTCATGTTAAAACTTATATCCTATTTCAGAAACTCCCGTTTTAAAAACAACAATTTCCTTTTGAGTTGTTTTTTCTCATTTCAGAAACTCCCATTTCAAAAACAACAGTTTCTTTTCGAGTTGTTTTTTCTAATTGTGCATATGATGCAAGTTCTTATTAATTATTACGTCACAATTACCTTTTGATACCATTACATTTGGCAATTTCTGAGTTGCTCCCATTTCAAAAACAATAGTTTCTTTTTGAGTTGTTTTTTCTAATTGTGCATATGATGGAATTTCTTATTAATTGTTATGTCACAATTACCTTTTGATACCATTACATTTGGTAGTTTCAATTGAGAACGACTAGATGTCAATATGGGCCATGTATTAGGTCTGTAATTTCACTGGGTTGTGCCTGAAGGCTGCCCAAAGCAAGGTTTGACAATGATGGAGATGAACATAGATTCATCATTCAATGAACGCCTGTCAAGCAAAGTTTAAGCACGATTTATGCTTGGAGAGGAGGGCATTCAACACGCTTCCTAACATATTGGACTTGATTTGTTTGAGGATTCCCAATTCCTGGTATGTTTTCATATTAAAAAGGAAGATACCAAAAACATATACACCTTTGTACACACTTTTGTTGAATCCTAAACCTGTTTAGAATTTTACTGAATTTTTTCATTCATGCAATAAACTTAAATTTGATTGAGCTACTTGTATATTGGCTTAAACTTTCTGGTCACAAAAATTTCCTACAAAATTAATTCTTATCTGAATTGGAGTAGGGATATAGGTCTCCTGGCTATCTATTAATCTTATGTGGTTAGATTTCTCAATCACACATGTGTAAGAGTAATGCATTTACTAATGCAGCCTTTGACATAGTAGTATCTTTTTGTTTGTAAAAAAAAAAAAGAAATTTGAAAATAATTTACTATTGTCAATTGAATTGATCCTTTTTTTTATGCTTTTCATAATGGAAGTGTGACCTGAATGTGTGCCCTTCTAAATGAAATTAAGACCTGTCCTTCAAATTTGATCACTGCTCAGCCAGAGACTTGTGATTTATATATCTTTGGTGACGTCAACAATGATGTTGGTTTGGTGCCAAACAAACAAAAGCTACAATTTGACTTTAATATCAAATTGCAGTCTTTCTTTTTCTAAGTGCAACTTTGCAAGTTTTTCTATATCATTCTTATTATTTTAATATTATTAAATGTATTAGAATTAACTTTGCAAGTTTTTCTATATCATTCTTATTATTTTAATATTGTTATTTTAACTTTATTACTATTTTAAAATTTGGTTTGAAAAATAAAATTAGCAATTGTTTCAAAAGGTGCAAAGAGAAAATGATAAGTTTGTTAAATTGGAAAAATTGTAAAAATAATGTATTTGTAGACATGTATGTCATATTTTTTGCATTGTGAATTTAGATATTATAATGTATCATTTTGGGGCAGATCATACATTTCAAATATAAGGATAACTACTTATTAAAAACTTATTGAGGATTAAAAAATGGAATTCATTGCATCATATTTTATTTAGAAAAAAGAAAATGAGTTCATTATAAATAAAATCCCTATATTTGTTTTTCATTATAATATAAATCCATACCACCATAGATCAATACAAACCCAATTTTCAACCACAAAATCTCACTCCACAAAATCTCACTACAAAGTCTGTATACAAAATTAATGACGGAAAAATTTCAGAGGTTGTATTATAAAGTTTGTATCAAAAGTAAATGAAGAGGAAGAAAGAGGAGTCCACTCTCAAAAATACAAAAAATTAATGAAGACAATCATTAATGGCAGATTCTAGACTATTGGAAAATTCTTATTTAATTAAGTAACCTTTAATAGGTGACTGGCCAATGAAATTTCAAAATCTGTAATTTTTATATTCAATTGGCTAAAGATAAGAAAGACATGACATAATTTACTTCCATTTAAGCTCTCAAAAGATGTATTGTTGTATTCATGATATTTATAACCTATAAATCACCACAAAAATTTATAGTCAATATATAGATTATTTTTTTCCTAATTCATCTTTACATTTTTCACCGGGGTAAACATAAACATTTTCAGGATGGTAAACTTTAAAAAAAATTAATCATAGAAATTATATCAAAATTTAAAAACGAAAATTAGGGATGAAAATTTATATTAAAGCCTACAGATTTTAAAAATATTACTAGCCTTCAATATAAAAATCGACCAAATATTATTAAAATATTTAAATGTATAATTCGACTTGTTGTTTGCATTATAAAATGTTTGACCAAATCTTATAAATATATTTAAATTAATAACACAACTTGTTTGCAGGTATTCCACCAGCAGAAGGGATTCGTTTACGTGAACCTTGCCATGTTATGAAATGTGGGCACATGCGCCTTCTGGTTCTCCGTGGTAGTTTTTCGAATTCCACTTGTCGGAGTCGCTCCAAACAACGTGTTAGTTGCCATGTGTGCGTTGAATTGACATTGGACCCAATGTATGACGCAATTATTCCTCAAGTGGCCTTATTGGTTTTATAATTGGTTTGTCAGTATCTACCAACACATCATAAAGACTGGAATTTGTCCGTCTAGCTTATCAAATGGCAGCAAAAATGAAAGAACGGGTTGGTTGCTTCCTCAATTTCATACATTGAATGGTTGACTCTTATAATTTCAAAATCCAGCCTCACCGAAATTTAGGATAAATCAACAAGCATCCATGTCAACTATTCTTCAGTCTCCATATGTTTTCGTGATCTGATTTACCCATAAATTAGAGTTCCAAAAGAAAATAAGTTAGGACGACATTCTTCTTTGACCGTTTCATTATACATATCATGTGTCGGATCCAGCAAAATTGTTCCGATAAAGCATCAATCAAAGTTGTATATGTCACCAAATCAAGAGAACACCCATTTTGTAAGATTCTCCTTCAATAACCCAATAGCAGATTCCGTACGTTCGGCCTTAAATAAAATTCCAACCATGTGATTTTGATTGCAAAGTAAAAACTCGAAAGAGAATGATTTCTAATAACATAACCTGCTTTGTCCATGTCAAAGAATATAGACTCTACCATGTTCTTCAAGTACTTCTTCTCTCCTGAGCTCTGATGCTCCTTGCAAATAAAAATAATCAATGTATTGCAAGCAACACGGTTTGTGGTAAGCCCCATAGCTTTAATGCACGTGTAAATATCATAAACTTTTTGGAATCTACCCTCAGTCAATAAACATCAATTAACTGGTAACTGACGAGACATGGGTCAGATCCTGCTGGAATTTTCTGCTAAATTCCATAACAAACAGTCAACAAAACAACAAAAAAAAATGCTCTGTTTCTACACAGAAAATTGAAAATTTCGTTTTCTGGAAATGGTGTTGCAGCAACAGGATTCGGTGTTGCAGCAACGCTGATCGTGGTGTTGCAGCAACAGGAAATTTCTGATATTTTAAAAAAAAAACTGAAAAACAGAGTAATGCTTGGCAACACAGAAACTGATGAAATAGTAACTGAAACTTAACCTGTATTCAGTAAAACAGTTGATAAACAGTAAACAAACTAATACAATAACCAGCTTTCTTTATCTCAGAAAGTTGCAGGTGTTCAAACACTGCTGTGCGGTTACAAAAGAAGCACAAAAATAACCTGTCTCAGTATTGCAGTCTCAACACTGCTGCTCCAGCAACTTAATCTCAGCACTGCTGTGCATAGAGCTTCATTCACGCTGTTGTACATTCTATTTCAAAAACACAGAGATTAACACTGTTGCCGCTCACTCAGAAAACAGAACTGTTGTTCTTTTCTGCTTGGTAAAAAAACAGAACTGTTGTGCATTTATATTTATAGGAAAACAAATATCTGTGTTTAAACAATAAACTAAGTAAAATATCTACTGATATTTATCTGCGTATTTATTGCAGAAGAGGCGGTGATGCTTTTCAAGACGGCAGTCTGCAGGGGAATTAAACTCTGAATTTAATACGTATTTAATGCTCAAAAATATCAGAGGACTTTTGCTGCTTCCGGATAATCTGCAATAACTGCTGAAGATCAGATCTCTGTTCAGCATGAAATAGTTGCAGTTGGAATTAAATTCCAACACTCCCCCTTAATTTCAACCGCTGCATACCCAGCCATTTTCTGAAATGATCAAAACCTTTCTTTGCTAATGGTTTTGTCAAGATGTCAGCTAGCTTATCCTCTGTTCTGCGGTGCTGCAAAACAATCTCACCATTGTTAACCAATTCACGTATGAAGTGAAATTTGGTATCTATGTGCTTTGTTCTTTTATGAAAAACAGAGTTTTTAGACAAAGCTATTGCTGAGCTATTGTCACAGTAAATGGTTGTGCCATTTTCTTGTGCATGACACAAATCTCTGAGAACTCTTCTTAGCCACATTGCTTGGCATGTTGTTGTTGTTGCTGCCACATAATCTGCCTCTGCTGTTGACAAAGCCACCACTGGTTGCTTCTTGGAAGCCCATGAGATGGTTCCCGATTCCATATGAAACACATATCCTGATGTGCTTTTCCTATCATCAACACTTCCAGCCCAATCACTGTCCGTGTAACCTGTCAACATGAAACTTTCAGAAGAGGAGTAAAAAATACCAAACCCCTTCGTTCCATTCACATACCTTAGAATCCTCTTGGCTGCCTGCCAACAAGTCTCTTTCGGTCTTTCCATAAATCTGGAGATTAAAATCACAGCGTGCATAATGTCTGACCTAGTTACAGGCAAGTAAATAAGGCTGTCAACTATGCTGTTGTACAATTTTGGATCAAAATCCTTGCTGTTGTCTTATTTGGTCAATTTCAGCCCCACTACAGTTGGAGTCACAACTGTCTTGCTGTTCTGCATGTTAAATCTCTTCAACACAGCTTCTACATATTTATCTTGAGAAATGAAAACACCATTTTCACTTTGGTCTACTTCAATTCCAAGAAAATATCTTAAGAAGCCCAAGTCAGTCATTTCAAATTCATTTTTCATGACTGCTTTAAAATCAACAATGAGAGAAGCATCATTGCTAGTAAATATTAAATCATCTCAATATAAAACAACAATAATAATCTTACAGTCATTCTCCTTTATGTAGAGTGTGGGTTCACCATCACACTTATCAAACCCATTCTCAATCAGATAATCATCTATTCTGTTGTACCATGCTCTTGGAGCTTGCTTCAGCCCATAAAGAGCCTTCTTCAGTTTGCAAACTTTATTCTCTTGGCCAGCAACTTCATAACCTGGAGGTTGTTCAACATAAACCTCTTATTTTAACACTCCATTCAGGAATGCAGATTTAACATCCATCTAACAAATCTTCCATTTGTGCTTTGCTACAATAGACAACACTGTTCTGACTGTTTCCATCCTTGCTACTGGTGCAAAGGTTTCATCGTAGTCTTTGCCTTGTTGCTGCTTGTAGCCTTTCACAACAAGTATTTCTTTGTGCCTGTCAATCTTGCCTTCAGCATTGCTTTTGGTCTTACAGACCCACTTAACTCCAATGGCATCTTTGCCTGAGGGGAGGTCCACTAACTCCCATGTTTTACTCTTTTCAATTGCACCAATTTCTTCATTCATTGCTTCAATCCATTTATCCTCATTTACAGCATCTTCAAAATGAACTGGGTCATCAACATGACAATATAAAGTGAATAATGAATTCAGACTGGTATTGTTACTTACCTCTCCTTGTTCATAAATCTCATTCAGATTTCTGAATCTTGGTCTTCTTGGTGTGCTTGGATTTCCATCCGAACTTGAGGGTATTTCTGATCCTTGTGGTGTGCTTGAAGAAGCACTTCCTTGATTTCTTAAGGTTGTTCGAATTCCAGCTTGTGGTGTGGTTTGCTGAATTTGCTATGGTGGAGGAGGAACCACCAAGGAAGGATTATTTGCTGTTGTCCCTTCCTGTTCTTCTTCATGAGACACAATTGTCTTCACATTCACTGTTCTTTCTAGGCTTCCATCCCAAGCTTCATTTTCAATGAACTGCACATCTCTGCTTACAATTAATTTCTTGATGGATGGATTATAGAGTTTGTATGCTTTTGACTCATCACAATAGCCAACAAACACACACTTCTCCCCCTTACTATCAAGCTTTTTCCTTAGCTGATCCGGTACATGTGCATAAGCTACACAACCAAATACTCTCATGTGAGTGACAGTTTGCTTTTGACCACTCCATGCTTCTTCTTGGTATTCTGTTTATGACAGCTTTAGTTGGGCATTTATTCAAGATGTAAACTACGCAAGTGACAACTTCTGCCCAATACTCATGAGGCAAGTTCTTTGCCTTCAGCATACTTCTAACCATGTCAAGAATGGTCCTATTATTTCTTTCGGCAACACCGTTTTGCTGAGGTGTATACCTTGCTGTGAACTACTTTTGTATGCCATTCTCTCTGCAAAAACGCAGAAAGTCTTGGGAGATGTATTCTCCTCCTCTGTCTGTTCTGAGCACTTTGATGTAATGCCCACACTACTTTTCAACAAGATTTTTGAAGTGGCGGAATTTCTCAAACACTTCACTCTTCTGTTTCAGCATATACACCCATGTCTTTCTGGTGTAATCATCAATGAAAGTTAAAACATATCTATTTCTGGCAAATGATGGTATTTGCATCGGTCCACACACATTGGAGTGAACAATTTCCAAGGGTGCTTTTGCCCTTATACTCTTTCCTGCTGGAAAGCTTTCTTTGTGTTGTTTGCCCAAGATGCAACCTTCACAAAGGCTGTCCAGTTTTTCAATCAACGGCAATCCCTTTACCATTCCCTTTCTGTGCAACAGATTCAAGCCTCCAAAATTGAGATGTCCAAATCTCAAGTGCCATAACCAATTCTCATCTTTCAGTTGTTCCTGAAAGACTTCTTGTGTTACAGCTGCAATAGTTCTTCCTTCCTTCAAATCTGCCCTGAGTTTGAGAGGAAACATTCTATTGCTGGTCATCTGCACCTGTGCAATGATCTTCTTACTTGGAGGTATATCTCTGATTATACACATATCATCTTTGAAGAACATGTTGTAACCTTTGTGAATGAGTTGTCCAATGCTCAAAAGATTACATTTCAGACCAGGTACATAGTATACCTCTGGCACAATCATCTGTTCTCCATTTCTTGCTCGGATACTGACTCTTCCCTTACCCTTGACAGATATCTTACTATCAGTTCCTGTTGTTACCTCAGATTTCACATCTTCATCCAGATTGGCAAACATTGCAATATTTCCAGTCATGTGATTACTACAACCTAAGTCTAAGAACCAAATATCTTCTTGTTTGTCTTGTGCAATGTTACATGTTAACAGCACATTCTTTGGGTTCTTATTTTCTTCATTTGCAAAATTAACATTCTGCCTACTATTCATGTCATTTTGTTTTCTTCTACATTCATTGGCATAGTGCCCATATTTCTTACAATAATGACATTGGACTTGGGATTTGTCATACCTTTGTCCATGAGCTTGTTGTTTGCTTGAACCTTCAACTTGGTTCTGATTGCAGCTCCTTCCGCTTGTGCTTGCAGGATAATATCTGCCTCTGTTTTTGCTTCTTCCACGACCTCTGTTGTTTGCTCTGCCTCTACCTTTTCTTTGGCTGAAAGACATTTGAGTCTTGAATGCTTGCTCAAAAGAGGAATCTGTTCCTCTACTCAGTCTATGTTCATGAGACATAAGAGAAGCACTCAGTTCATCTACCGTGAAATGTGAGAGATCTTTTGTTTCTTCTATTGCTACTACAACAGCTTCAAACCTTGAGGGTAAACATCTCAAGATCTTCTCTACGATCCTTCTGTCTTCAACAATTTCGCCATGAGATCTTATCTGGGTTATCAGCCCAATAACCTGAGTGAAGAATGAATCTATTGTATCAAATTTCTTCATGCTGAGTGTTTCAAAGTCTCTCCTCAACATCTGCAACTTTGCAGTCTTCACCTTCTCCGTGCCTTGATAGGCAGTTTTGAGAATATCCCATGCTTCTTTAGATTTTGTTGTTGTTGCAATCTGTGGAAAGATACTTTCATGTACTGATTGGAAGAGAAAAAAGAGTGCTTTGGCATCCTTCTTCCTGTCACTCTTCAACTTGTCTCTTTCTGCTACTGTCAAAGCAGCCAATGCTGTTGCATCTGTAGGTTCAGCATAGCCAGTTTCAACCAGCTCCCATATTCCTTGAGAAGCAAACAATGCTTTCATTGTTATGGACAAATAACTGTGATTTTTCCCATTAAACTGTGGAAGTTGGGAATTTGTCAAACCTGTTCCAACATCTGCCATCTTAACTCTGTATAGGTAAAGAAGAGATACTGACTGTAAAACTAAAAACAAGCAAAAATTTTCTCTGCTGGAAAAAATCTGCTCAATAAACTTCTTACAGCTCCTACAGTGAAAAACAAACTCTGCTTTTGACTCACTGAGTGCCTAGACTAGCTCTGATACCATGTTGGAATTTTCTGCTAAATTCCATAACAAACAGTGAACAAAACAACAACAAAAAATGCTCTGTTTCTACTCTATTTTTGCACGTTCCCGCCTTCCTTTATTTA
>APFE031696104.1:198723-229996 GCA_000404065.3 Pinus taeda | reverse complement strand
TCAAACCTATTTTGTTGAAAAAAGAGAATTTGACATAGAAAAATATTACGACAAATTCTTTGGTTTAATCAAATATTTGGAGCCAGGCATTCCAAATCTAGAGAAGTTCACATATTCATACCTAAAGAGTAGTTTACCATTTCAAAATAATTTAAAATTTTGTTTTTTTCATACTTTACAATTTGATAATTCAATATATAAAATGATGCAACTCCTTTAGACATCAATTTAAATTTTTGATTTGGCTATACTACTATGAATATGAATATTTCTGTGGAGCAAAAGTCTTTGCCATCCAGTTAGAATATATCTCAAATATTAACTGAAAGTAAAATCCCTACATTCCACTTCATAACTATTAATAGTTAAATTAAAATTATGTAAGCACTACTATAAAATAGAGACATCTATACCTTTAATGTAGTAAAATGGATAAACATCCAAATAATTAAGTCATAATATGCCTTAAACTATTGAAAGTTAAATCTACAAAGTATTCATAGGACTTAATGATCTAGAGTATTCATGTGGCTAAGTTGAATCTTATGTCATGTACCATTAGCCAAAAGTATATAACATATCTCACTACTTTTGGAGACTCCCTCAATCAACATTTGGTGAAGAGCTACTCAATCATATGAAAAGAAGGTCCTCTTCTACAGTTAAATGGATTGTCACTAAAGAGCTATGAAGGAGCACATGATAATCACTTATAGTATGACATCTAATTTTTCTTTTGTATAAGGTCAATTTTGTAAAGTATATAGGTTAAAAGCCCCATTTTTTTTGTCAAGCCTTGAGTGAAAAGTTTGAAGTTTTAATGCATAATAGGGTTATGATATTTTTTTTTTTTTAATTTAGGTATGTAAATTTTTTTGTATTTGCTACAATCCAAGCACAATCTTGCATATAAATACAACATTCTCCCATGATTAAAAAATAGAACATAACTAAATGGTAACTTTATTTTAAAATAATCATTATTAATTTTAATCATAAAGAATAAATATGAGCTAAAAATATATAATTAAAAATAAAACATTTAATAACAACTTTTAAGTAAAATATCAACTTTCCATCACTACTAGAATGTTTTAGGATATCCTTAGAGTTTAAATTCCAATCATTTTCTAATAACTAGACATCAAATAAATTTAAATGACTAGTAATATTCATAGGCATAAAACTTATTTTCGTGATAATTTCAAATTTAATTTAAAAAAATTAATTTAATTTTACTTTAAAATTATATATAATCAATATAAAAAAATATTTATATTTTTTTTTCATTTTTACTTTCATTATTTTAAATTTTATTATTTTAAATAGAATATTACATTTTAGAAATATTTTAAAATTGATTTAAAAAAAAAGTAAATTATTTAAATATATTTCAATTATATGATTAATTAAAAATCATTTTTTTAATACTATTTTTGCATAAAAAAATAGATGAAACTATGACAGGTTATATTCAATTTTTGTATGTAGCTTTCTGTGTGAAAAAAAAACTAAAATAAAAAATATAAAAGTAAGCTAAGCCAAATGACCTCCTAATCGTAATGGCAGCCTCTAGTATTTATATTAATAATCCCTTCCAATCATGGTGGTTTCCGTTTCTCAATCACAGAAACAAACTAATAATCCCTTCCAATCATGGTGGTTTTTGTTTCTCAATCACAGAAACAAACAAAATTTTGATTCAGGCCACCCCTCATTCCTTCGCGCCATTCTGTTCTTTAATCTCATCTTTACCTAAAGGAATATTATATCCTCATCTTTTATTAAATGTGCCTCTCTTCGTGCCTCTCTTGGCTGAAACAAACAAAAACAACTATTTGATGTTAATATTGGTGGTTTCTGCTTTTAAACAAAATCAAGTATTATGAAATTGATGTATTTATTCATTTCCAGAAACCAAAAAAGCCACTATTACGAATTGATGTATTCCATCATGCATCTGGTATGGTAATCATTTTTTATATTAATTTTAAAATTTAAAATTTAGGACATTTAAAATTTTATTTAAAATATAAATATTTATTAAAATATATTGATTATATTTATAATTGATAATTTTTATTATGTTATAATATTATTTAATAAAAATGATTTTGTATTTATGAGTTTATTTGTTATACAATTACATTATATTCTAATTGGTTTCCAGAAGAGTTTATTGTGTACATAGAATTATTTCTTTTATCTCATTTTTATTATTTTATTTATTAAATCTATATAATTTAAAATTTTAGGAATATTTCAAAATTTGATTTTAAAAATAAAAAGATTTATTAAAATATATTTCAATTATGCTATGAACTAAAACTTTTTGATTTCATATGACAATTATTTTCTTTAATATCATATTATCTAACTAAGACAGATTCTAATATTATGAATTGGATATATTTCATTTTGTTTGGTGTGAAGAAGAGGAGAAAATTTGTGCACATTTCTTTCAAAATTCCACTATTTTTAATTGTAAATTACATGGGTTTTTAGTGAATATTAGCCCACGTTATATATGTATGATTCTTCAAAATAGAATAGCAGCCTATAATGGAGTCACATAAATAAAAATAGTAATACAACATATCTCTCTATGTCAGTCAAATTTTGGGAGTGACCAATTGAACCTTATGCAAAGTATAACACTTCATACCCTAATGTTTTCCAAAATAAAAAACATACTTGCCATATTTCATAGGAAATCAAAAAGTATAATCACTTGGCTACCACCACAATTGATATATCTTAGATATATCTTAGACCTTAAACATATATTGAAATTTAAGTGACTCTAATTTGAATAGGATAAAAAATATTAAAGGACAAAATAGACAAGAAAATACCATTAGACTCCTCTAATATGGAAACTAACCCAACATTTAATAGAAAAGCTTCCTTGGATAGCAAATCCCTTATGTAGAACTACTCCACCCATATTCTTTCACAAGAGAAGACCCCTCTAGTTGCTCTGTTGGATAACTGTATTATCCGAAGTGCATTGTTAATACTTCTAAAAGTAGTATGGGAAGAAGTGAAGCTTCAATAAAACACGGAGTATAGATTATACATCACTTTTATTGCTAAAATATGGGCTCCGTGAATCCAAATATAAAGTTTGGGCCCTCATGGAGTAAGCTCCACTTAGAAAGTGTCATGCATCCGTCTTCTAAGTTTTTTTTTTTGAAAGTATATATAAAAAATATAACCCTATATCTCTATATACCAATATATAGACATACCTCCAACATTAAATTAATTTTTGTCAACATTATTATCACCATATCAAACCAAATGACTATAACTTAATAATCTAATCACAAGGTTTACCTCCTTGGTGGACATATTCATTTCTTATTTTATATTTCCCTCGACTCCTTGATATAGGTAAATAATTTGGATAACCGTAATGAATATTACATATTACCTGTCATGACTGGTCTTGCCACTATATGTAATATTTCCATACCTATCTCATGGTTCAATCATATTACTTTGTTGATTCTCTCACTATACGATTGTATAGTTGTATTAATTAATAACAACTAAATTGTACCTTGTCTATTTCCTGCTTACTTTTACCATAGAGAGGAGATGTCCCTAAGTTTTTGTGCTTCGAACCCAAATGTGCCACGTCCTCTTTTTCACTTGATGATTACATGAATGTGGTATGGGGTTCGGTGTTGGGTTTTGTACGACGACCTAGATCATTGGAGGAAATTTGATGGATTTCTTTGGCTTATGTTTTCAAGAAGTTCTAACCCCCTTATCAATTTCAATTTGTATTGTTATGTGCCATGTCTTCCTTTCCTCTCTTCAATGTTTTGTGAGAAGACTTGAACATGGATCACTTCACAATGAGGGAAATGGTTCATTCTTAGTGCAAAATGTCTATGCATTATGCGAGTTTGAGTTTTTATGTCCCTGTACTATGTTTGTTGGTGTCAATGGAAGTATGGTGGCATGAAGGTGCAATTTGGCATCGCTTGACACTTTCCCCTGCATGCTTACGACATAGAAAAAAATTTGGTTCGTCTTCAGCACTGGTGAGTATTTTGTTTTGTTCTCTAATTGTTTATCTAATTCTCTTTTGAATTATTTCGGAAAAGCTAGGTAAAATATTTACAGTTTGGGAATTTTCTTTGTTGTTAAAACCCTTAGGTACAAATATTGTTCTGATCTCACATGATTACTGCTCAATATTTTGTACCAGTTTCCATGTTCTCATTTAGTAGGTATATGTTGTTATAAACTTTTCGTATCAAATACTTTATACCACTATGTATTCACAACGAATCATTTGATTTTTAGTTATTTAAAGTCTTTTTGTGCATATCGTGTTTTAAGAGTAAACAAGTCGATTTATATAAATATATTAATACCAATTAAAGGATTCCTTCATTGTATATTCAGTAGATAAGTTAGTGTTATGTTCTATAATAAGAAGTATGATTCACTGTTACAATGGAAAATTTCAATCTTTAGCATTTTTTTGCGTGAGATAAGTTTTTTTTTTCGTAAGCTTAGGAGAGACCCCTTTTTTTTCTATTACCGTAAATTGAAATCACTACATGCTTGTGGTGATCTCAACCCGCCCTGAGGGGAAGCCGGGTTTCTTGACCACCTTAAGTTTTTAATAGCCAGCCAAAAATAATAGGTTCTCAGTCTGTCTTTCCAAGCTTTATATACATCATCCCTATAGCTACTAAAACTATTTTTTGTCTCCATATGAAACTAAACAAAAGTCCTACAGATAACTAACTATAACTAGAAAGAGATTTTTATAAAAACCTCCAAAAATCATGCCTTCTCTTATTGGTTCGTTGCACCTGCCTGTTTCTCCTTCTCCTTCTTGATTCCCGATCCACTCGCTTGTAACTGCTGCTGAATTTCGTCCATCTTCTTATCCTGCATGAGCAAGGTGATTTGGATGCTCCTTAGCTCCTTTTTCAAATTTGGAATCCCCTGGGATAATTCTTCCATTTCCATGGCTACTTGTTCCATAGCCTTGGCAAGTAGTGTCTTCATCACCCAATAGACGTGCAGAGATTGTTTGTATAAAGTCATTCGGCCACGCGTATTACCCGGATCCGGGAGAAGATACTCCCAATCCTCCATTTCCGCCTCCGACTGATCCTGCATTGACTTCTCTTCCAGGTGCTTGATAATCCTTATGAGTTTTGGATTGGTATTCTCGCAGTAAGCCCTCTCAGCGGCTTGCACTTTCCTTCCTATCGCTTTCCTCCCCTTGCTGACAGTCCCTATTACACTGGCCTCTCCAGCTTCTGCCGTTCCTCCTCTGCCTCTTCTTCCACACCCGCTTTTCTCTCCAGCTCCTCCCCTTCTCCTCTGACCTCCCCTGCCTCGTCGTCTTCTTCTCCCTGCCAATCTTTTGTTATCCTCTCCTTCCTCCTAATCCTGGTAGCCCCCTACATCATCTCTTCCTCTTTTCATAGTCTTGGCCCCACCTGACTTCCCGTTCCTGCCGAAACTTTCATTCCGTGGTTCACCTTTCTCTTTATCAGACTCGAGTTTATCGATCTCGTCCTCTGAGTCATCATAGATTGAGATAAATTCCTTCTCTGTATCCCTCTCCATTATGCCTTTGCCCTTTTCTTCTCTGTCCCCTCGGCCTTATTTCCCTCCCTCTGCCTTGCTCCTCATCCATCTTCCTGTGGTCATGCTGCTTCCCTCAGCCATTATCTCCTTGCGCCTTGATTTCCTTCCCTCAGTCCTTGCTCTCTCTTCCAGGTTCCTAATCGCTCCCTTTCTCCAAGCTGTGTTCATCATCTCTTTGCCAACTTTTCTCGTTCCCCTGCATGCACCTCTCCTGTTCCTTCTTTTTTGCCACCTCTTTTCACTTATATCTTCCCTCCTCCTTCGACTCTTATGGATCGCCTCCCTTTCCGCCTCTCTACCCATTTCTCCCATGCTATCATGACTCTGTCCAATCTCTGACACCCTGACATATCTACCCTCCTCCATCGGTACTCTACCATCTCCTCGCCTTGAGATGATATCCCTTGCCACGATCCGCTTAACCTTGTTCATCATGAACTAACCGTTGCCTGCTCGTTCCTGCATGCCAACCTGCCGATCATTTACTGTCCTGTTTGCTACCTTTCTCATCCCGATCAGGAGTTGTGTGAGATAAGTTAATTATCAAGTTTAACTGAAATTTAGGTTTTGTTATACAAATTTATTTATGGTTCTGTTGTTGGGTTTATTTTGTACATACTATATGTAATAACGCACAA
Source organism: Pinus taeda (assembly GCA_000404065.3). Taxonomy (NCBI): domain Eukaryota; kingdom Viridiplantae; phylum Streptophyta; class Pinopsida; order Pinales; family Pinaceae; genus Pinus; species Pinus taeda. Next base: position 223,730 of record APFE031696104.1, on the reverse strand, counting down.
TATAATGAAAATATAATGTGTAAAGTGATAATGTGAGCCTAGGTTTACCATAAAATTTAATATATCTTTATTTATAGTTTTACATAATTATTTTTCATATCCTTTGACTTTATTCCTTTATTTGGAAAGTATAATTAAAAGGGTAAAATGTTCCTAAGAATATTTATAGTTATTAACAACCTCTCTTAGTCTAGATCGAACCATTCATGTGCATAGAATGCATGGATTCCAATTCTTTGTTATTTAATTTCATTTTAATCGTAATACAAAATGCCACACTAGCACCAAGTCACTGCTATGTTTTATTGTACCCATTATATACAAGCCTAGTTATTTAGCCACTTGGTAGGTGTTAGAAATTTCACAATTATCTAACAACACTACCTTGACTTGTTCAGAAACAAGTGTTAACAAAAAACGGTACTACAAAATGAACTATATATCTATGGTAGACTTCTCACATGCTCTAGTTAGTCTAAATGGAGGATATTTATTTACTAAATGATCAAAACCTCACTTGATTTCTCCATCATGCTACAGTCATAGCTTCGATCATTCACACATGTATACTTTGTATATTGTGATTTAGTATAACCTTTGTTCTTGTGATCGGTAGGGTATTATAAAGAAGGGATTGATTCAACGATTACATTTATAAATACCATCTTAATCCCAATGCAGTCCCACATTGATAATTTACAAAAAAATTCAAAATATTCCCCACGCAATCGTACCTTGATAATTTACATAGTCTTTCACAATATAACCCAATTATAATAAAATAAAAAAACATTCGCACTTGTAGCCAAACATAAGAGTATTCACGACTATATGAAAACAACATAATTTTCTCAACAAATAACACAATTACAAGCTCAAAAAGTACAGATGCTTCACAACTCTATTTTTGCGTGTATTTTACTGGATTAACTAGGGGGAAAAACTTCCACCCAATCATGAATCGTCACCTCTGGTTCTCCCCTGAGTCGAGATATGTTATTCTACCATAGTCAACAAGCTCTTGTGATTATTGGTCAAGGTATTTTATTCCTTGTTTCGCTAGTATACTTTCCTTAGTGGCATCCCACTTTTGAGCGTCTACCAACCCCATATCCTTGGATTTTTTTTCTATATTTAAAAAAAAAATTATGTTCCCTTTTCATTAAATCCCACCTTTTTCTCCCGTGGTGCTTTATTCACACATACTCATTGTTCTCTCCTCACTGAGTGATTTAGTAGATTTTTCTCTTCCAATCTTATTAAGTCTCAACCAACAACCCATAGATATTTTTAGGAGTAAATTAATGGAATTTTGTTCAATCCTATCCACAATGGATTCCAAACTGGAATAATGATATCATTAACTCAAGTGTTTATTTCCAAAAAAATGTTTGAGTTTATTTTTATGATCAAAATTGTTTATTACATCATCATATTTACTCCCAAATGTGTCTATTATGGTTTTTTTTGCACTACTAAAAATAGTTCATTCTACTTAAAGAACATTTACATGAGTATAGAGGGGTGTTACATCTTCCTCCTCTAAACAAAAAATAACATTGTCCTCGGTGTTTATTCTTTTGTTGTGTGATCCAAGAATAATGTTGGGTAGGAATCCTTCATGATGTCCTCACGTTCCTAAGTATCCTCTTCTAGTGTAAAGAGCCTCCACTGCCCCTTAACATGAGTGACAACTCGATTCTAGAGCATGGTCTCATTCCGATCCACACTACCAAGTGGCTCTTGAAGAAAATCTCCTTTGGGTTCCACCTGTATCAGATTCCAGTCAGTTACATGAGAAGGAGCATGAATATATTCTTTTAATAATGACACATGAAACATATTATGAACTTTAATATGACTAGGTAGAGCCAACTCACTATACCGACTTGGTGCAAAACTTCCAAAGGCCCAGAGAATTATGGTGCCATCTTCGCACAATTGCTAGTTTTGAGAGTACTTTTTCTGGGTTTTACTCGCAAGTAGACATGATCCACAAAATTAAATTATTTATGAGTCATTTTCATGTTTGCGTAACTTTTTTGTGTATCTTGTGTTGTTTTATATTCTATTTAATCTTTCATACTATCTAGTCCATTTGCTGGAAAGCTTCGAGACCTAGTGTTAATTTGATTCTTGGTTGTCTCCAGCTATGTGGTGTATGACACTTTCTACCATATAAGGCTTCAAAAGGGGTCATTTTGATGGAATATTGATATCTTTTATTATAGGCAAATTCTGTCAAATGCATAAAATCCTCCCATTTAGTGGTTTATCCATTACATTCATGTGCACCATATCTTCTAAGATTGATTCACCCTTTTTATTTGTCCATCCATTTGAGGACGGATGGTGGTACTAAAATTTAATTGGGTTCCCATGCCCCCCAAATAGAGTTGTCCAAAACTTAGAGGTAAATTTAACATCCCTATCATACACTATGATTTTTGGGATACCATCCAGTCGAAAAATTTCTTTCATGAAAATGTTTCCAATCTCCATCACTCCAGAAGTAGACTACACTAGTATAAAGTACGCTAATTTAAGGTGTCTACCTCCACCATGATGCAATCATGTTGATGCTTTGTTCTAGGTAAACATGTAATAAAATCCCTTGAGATCACCTCCCACTTGCATTCAGGAATGGGTAACGGATTTAGTAATCCTGAAGGGTGTTGGTGTCCCACTTTTTCCTGTTGGCACTCTAAGAATTTTTCCAAATATTCTGCTATATCATTTTTTCATGCCTAGCGAAATAAATTTTTTCTCAACATTGTTACCATTTTATACTACCCTACGTGACCAACATATGATCTCTTATGGTATTCATCCAATATCATCTATTTCAACGTGGCCAAATTAGGAATATACAATCTATTTTGGTAAGTTAATAAATTTTCATACTTCTCAACATATTAAGGGACTTATTTTGGTGATAGTCTCTATTGTATTTGTTGATATTGAAGGTCTTGTGATATAGAATGTTTAATTTTTTCTCCAAAATCAGTACTAGAGCTGCTTCTACAACCTCCCACCAAGACACCAACATGTCTCCTTAGAGTATCTACAATTTTTTTTTCCTTTTATGTGTTTTATATCAAGTTGAAACTTGTTAAGGAAAGATAACTATACTGCTTGCCTAACATTTAGATCAAGTTGACTAAAGAAGTATTTTAAACTGATATGGTCGCTTACCAACATGCATTTATTTCCCAATAAATAGTGCCTCCACATTTTGAGAGTGTGTATTGCTAATGCTAATCCTAGATCATATACAACATAATTTTGTTCATGTTATTTCAACTTTCTGGATTCATAGGCTATCACTGCATTATCTTGCATTAACAAACACCCAAGTCCTTCTAAACAAGAATCAATACAAACTATAAATTTCTTTGATGGATATGATATTTTTAATATAAGGGATGTTATTAATAGTTGCTTCAATTTGGCAAAGGTTTCTTGGCATTTGGTTGTCCATTCGAGCTATAATCATTTTTTTCTACAAGGAGGTAATGGGGTAAGCTAACTTGGAGAATCCCTCTACAAATCTTCGATAATACCCATAAATTCCCGTGAATGAGTGAATTATTGATACGTCTTTAGATATATACCAATTCAAGATAGCCTTCACATTTTCATGATCTATAACCAATCCTTCCTTGGAAATAATGTGGCGTAAGTACCGAATTTTGTTTTTGTAAAATTCAAATTCGCTAAGTTTTGCATAAAGATGGTGTTCTATTAATGTTTGTAATACCAATCTAAGATGTTCTTGATGTTTCTTTTCATCTTTAGAGTACACTAGGATGTCCTCTATGACTACTAACACCAATCTGTGAAGATATTTTTCTAGGATATTATTCATTAGACACATGAAGGTTGTTGGTGCATTAGTGAGACCAAAGGGTAACACTATGAACTCATAATGTACATACCAAGTTTTAAAATTTGTCTTGCGGATATCTTCATCTTTTATCTGCAACTAATGGTAACTAGTTCTTAAGTCAGTTGTTGAAAACACACGTCCTCCCCTTACCTCATCGAACAAAACATTAATTCATGGAAACATGTATTTATTTTTTAGAGTTAACTTCTTCAACTATTTATAGTTGATGCACATTCTAAATGTGCCATATTTTTTCTTGGCAAATATTACGCCCGCCCCCCGCCCCCCACCAAGGTGACACAGTTGGTCTCATATAGTCCCTATCTAGCAGTTATTGTAGCTGCAATTTCAATTCTAACAAGTCTAGTATACTCATTTTAGATGGGGCTGTAGACACTGTCGTAGCACCTAGTACTATATCAATGAAGAAATCTATACCTCTAGGAGGGGGTAATTGAGGAATTTCCTCTGGAAAAACATATGGAAACTCTCTTATAATTGGTATAGCCTCTAGCCTTTATCTTTCTACATCTTGTTGATTTTTTTCCACATCCACCATGTATACATCACATCCTTTCCTTGTTTTTGGTTCTAACTATAATAATGAAATTTTCGTGATTGATATTGTTTTTGGTTTTCCTCTTATAAATTTTGGTTGTTCATTTGGACTACAAAACTCACAGTTTTTTCTAAACAGTTGATAACAACTCTCTACTAAATTTCTTTACCAAATTGTTTGTAATAGGGAGGTTTCTATCTTTTTATGTTCATGGAAGTTTTGTTTTTATCATTATTTTTCCATGGTTTTGTTCCTCCATTTCTATTTTTGATATGCTCATAACATAATCTATATTTTCGTACCGCCTCATCCATAGTCTTATGATTTTCGAATTCAATCCTCTCTTTATAATATATTAGTAAACAATTCATAAGTCTTTGTACTTTTGCTTTCTTCTCTTTGATATAAGGCAAATACCATAGTAAGTTTGTAAATTCTGCTAAAAGGCATCCATGGTAACCTTAGTTCATGGAATTCCTTAGCACAATCATCATTATATTGTTTGTTCAGGTACCAAGATTTAAACTGCTTCTGAAATTCCTCTCATTAAGTTGTCTTCTCTTCTAATAAATTTATACTTTTAGTCTCTTCCCCACAAAGAGTGGCTTTTCCCTGCAGTTGGTAAATAACCAGTCGGTCCTTGAAATTACTTTCATATTCATACACCTGAAATTATTTAATCATGTTCAAAAGACATGCTTCTGCATCATCCTCATTTTTCCCATCAAAAGTAGGGGGTTTAATTTTCCAAAATTCTCCCTACAAATCTAATTTTTTCTTTTTTTTCTTATGCAACTATGAATATGTTCTAATATAGTCTTCCGCACTTTCATATTTACCCGACTCTATTTCTTCCTCCTTCTATTTCAGCCTTTGTCGTTCCACATTCTTATAGATGGACTTTTCCATCAGTTCCCTTATTCCACATTCTTGTTATTGATTGGCTCTCAATAGTTGTTCATTGTTTCTCTGGAGATGATTCAGTTCTTGTTGCCAATTTTTCATAGTTTCCATTAACTGAGAATTTGGGGTATTGCTACCTTCTCAAAATTTGACATATAGTGCCTCTCTACCAATTATAGTTGGAGTAGACTCCTCAGCCATTCTAAGTGACCTGCTTCACTTATGTATCTTAAAAAAAGTACAAGATACTTATCAAAACTTCTATAGAAACATAAAATATAATAATTAAAACAAATTTGTGTGTTTTTTTTTCAATAGTGATGGTCCATTATAGGCCTAGTATTTCAAACTAGGCTCTGATACCACTTGTCACGCATTCCCCTTTTAAGGTTTTTTTTTTCACTATATATAAAAGCTATAACCCTATATCTCTATATACCTATATATAGACATAAATCAAATATTCAATTAATTTATGTCAAAATTATTATCACCATACCAAATTAGATGACTATAACTTAATAATCTAATCACATGGTTTACCTTCTTGGTGGACATATTTATTTCTTATTTGATAGTTCCCTTAACTCCTTGATATAGATAAATACTTTGGATAATCGTAATGAATATTACATATTACTTGTCATGGTTGGTCTTTCCCCTATATATTATATTTCTTAGACTATAGAAAACATGGATTGCATACTAGATAATTTCATTTATTTCTAAGGTATAATATGTGTTCTTATACAATAGAACTCAGGTACTTATCTCATGGTCTAGCCATATTACTTTGGCGATTCTCTCACTATATGACCTTATTGTTGTATTAGTCAATAACAACTAAATGGTATCCAGTATGTTTCCCACTTTCTTTACCACTGAGAGGACATGTCCCTCTGTTATCGTGCCTCAAGCTCGAATGCACTACATCCTCTTTTTCACCTGTTGATCATGTAATGGTGGTATGGGGGTCGGTATTGTACTTTTTCGATAGGCCAGATTATTCAAGGCAATCTAATGGTTGTCCTTGTATTATGTTTTTTAAAACACCTAACCCCCTTACTCCTTAGTTTGCGTTTGGCCTACTGTGTGTCGAAGCTTCCATTCCTCTGTCCAACGTTTTTTTAGGAGACTCAAACATGGGTCACTTCAAAATGAGGGAAATGGTTCATTCTTAGTGAAAAATGTCTGCTCATTATAACAGTTTGATTCTATCCCTTTACTACATTTTGTCATGTCAATGAAAGTATGGTGGCATGAAGGTGGAATACGACATTGCTTGACACTTTCCCTTGCACGACTATGGCTTAAAAACCACCATGGTTCCTCTTCAGATTTTGCGAGTATTTTATTTTATTTTCTAATTGTTTATCTAATTGTCATTTGAATTATTTTACAGTCGATAGCTAAACTTTACAATTTTGGGAGATTCTTTGTTGTGAAAACGCTTAGGTATAGGTATTGTGTCAACTTCACATGATTACCACTCAATATTTTTTACTATTTTCGAGGTTTTCGTTTAATAGGTATATGTTGTCATATTTTTTCATTTCATACCATTTTTAAACTGGATTATCACCCTATGTAGCTCTTTTGATATAGTAATAGCCTGAATTGGATGTAGTAGAATACTTGCTACTGCAAAGAAACTTCACCGACATTCAGGTCTTCCACAAATCCTCATATCCCCAACTAACCTCTAAATGTTTACCATGCAATATTTTTTCTGCTACACTTGTGTTATGAAGCAAAAAATCTCATTTATTTAAGGTTCCATTCTGGTTTTTCTTTTCTGCACCATAGGAGAGTGTCTAGTTTTCAATATGGCCATGGATTCCCTATTAACTCTTATTTTCTTATGACGGTGATTAATTGTTCCCTCCAGGTATGATTTTATTATTGTTAGTTTTATTGTTTCGAATTTTCCTTTAAGCGTTCAATATCACTACTAATTATTCCTTTTAATTATTTTTATGGCTCCTGTTTAGGTATCAAAAGGAAAAGCAATATGATCATTTCCATCCTAGGTAACTAAATATTCTAGGTTATTCCTATATTTATTCACACTTGGATAAGTAGAATGTTATGACTCTTAATGTGGTCCCAAAAATTTACAAAAGTGTTTACTGGTTCCTCCCTTGCTACCTAATCGTATTGGTATGGCACAATTGATAATGGGCAATTTAGACATTTTCATTCCCCTTGTGCTGAGACCCCAAGTTAATTGTTTGATGTGCTACTACAGGTCAGTGGTATGCTCTTCCCTTTGTGAATATTCTTTTGAAAATGAATTCTATCGGGAACTCCATTAGTTTACATACTTCAACTAGGATGGTAGTTACTCGGAGCCATCATTATAATTAGAATCCATTTGCTTCTCCAAGGAAAACAAATTGTAGAGGTTGCGACTCATAGTGTAACTCTTTGTTACATTATTAGGATTTCTCAAGTTTATTTTTGTTTAATTTATAAGTTCTCCATTCCTTACATTTGTAACTACAATATCTCTCTCTTTGAAGTACTTGTTACTTTTCTTTGATTCCCATCTCTGATAACTTTGTACCATATGTATTGATTGTGTAAAATCAGAGGATTTATGCAGTTTCATATCAAATAGTTTATACCACAATTTATTTGCAATGCATCATTCGATTTTTAGTTATTTAAACACTTTTCGTGCATATCGTGGCTTAAGAGTAAACGAGTCAATTTGTATAAATATATTAATACCAATTAACGAATTCCATCCTTGTATATTTAATAGATAATTAAGTGCTTTGTTCTATACTAAGCACTATGATTTTTGTTAGAATGGAAAAAAATTCAATCTTTCGCATTTCTTTGTTTAAGATAAGTTAATTATCAGTTTTAACTGATATTTAGGTTCTTCTATACCAATTTATTATGTACTTACTATATGTAATAGCCTCGTGTAATATAAAGTGAATATCACATGTAAAGTGATAATTTGAGCTGGGGTTTACCATGCAACTTAATATAACTTTATTTACAATTTTAAATAATTATGGTTCATATCATTTGACTTTATTCCTTTATATGGGAAGTATAATTAAAATGGTAAAATATTCCTAAGAAGATTTATAGTTATTAATGTACTCTTTGAGTCCAAATTGAAGCATTTTGTGCATAACATGCTTGAATTCTGATTCTTCATTATTTAATATCATTTTTAATCGTAATACGAAACATTGCTATGGCATCATAGTCACTTTTACTATCTTTTTATGTACCTACTATATACCAACCTATCTATTTAGCCACCTCGTAGCTATTAGCAATTTCATAATTATCTATCAACAATACCTCGACTTATTGAGAAATAGGTGTTAACATAACATGACAATAAGAAATGAATTATGTATCCATGTTAGACTTCTCAGGTGCTCTAGCTGGTCTAAAAATAGGTTATTTATTTACTAAATTACCAAAACCTCACTTCATTTCTCCATCTTCCTATAGCCATGTGTTCGATCATTCATACCTCTATACTCTGTATATCATGCCTTAATATAACCAATTTTCTTGTGATCGGTAAGGAACTATAAAGAAGGGACCAATTCAAAAATTATGTTTATGAATACCATCTTAATTCCAACATAGTCTCACCTCGATAATTAGCATAATTTTTCAGAATAACCCCCACACAGTCCTATCTCGATGATTCATAGAGTTTTTAAAAATATAACCCAATCAACAAAATATACACAATTATAACAAAAAGAAAAACATTCATGCTTATAGCCAAACACAATAATAATCTAGGCTACAACCAAACAACATAATTTTCTCAACAAATAACATAGCTAGAAGTTTAGATAACACGGATGCTTAACAAGTTAATTTATGCATGTATTTCACTGGATTAACTTGGAAGAAACACTTCCACTGAACCATGAACCGTCACCTCTAGTTCTCCCCCTAGATGAGGTCTGTTATTATCCTAAAATCAACCAACCTCTTACTATTCTCGTCCAAGGTATTTTATGTGGAATCCTTAGAGGCATCCTACTTTTGAGGGTCTACTGACCCCATAACCTAGGATTTTTTTCTATATTTTTCGAAAAAGTATTTTCCTTTTTCATTAAAGCTCACCATTTTCTTCCGCAACGCTTTATTCACCCATACTCCATGTTGTCTCATCACTGAGCGATTTAATATATTTTTGTCCTCCAATCTTATTAAACCTTTACCAACGAACCTTAGGGATTTTTACGAGTAAATTAAGGGAAGTTTGTTCAATCCTATCCACAATGGATTCCAGTTTTGAATAATGATCTCATTTACTCAAGTGTTCTTTTCCAAGTATATCTTCTAGTTTATTTTTATTATGAAAATATGTTTATTACATCATCATATTTACTCCTAATTGAGTCTAATATGGATTTCTTGTTATTACTAAAAATAGTTCCTTCTCCTTAAATAATATTTACACGAGTACAAAGGGTTGTTATAGAAAGATCATGTACATAACATCCTTGTTCTTGAAAATTAAGGTAAAATAACCTTTTCCTGAAAGACCGAAAGGGACAGAACCCTTGATCATTGGATTCCTCTTTTTTTAGTAGACAATGTAATATAATGCACATAATGCTAGCTCCCCATTAATTGGCCTATGAAGCCATGTTCAAGGAGTTGGATATCTAGTCCTCTTAATTATGGTGCAAAATTCTCAACCCTTAGAATTTCATCTAATTTCTTCACGTATTGCATTACATGCAATTTGTGAGAAATCAATTAAACATAGTGATATTGAGATCATTGGGTGGTAGTGAAGGTGAAGATCTGTACTATCTGGCCATCTAGCCAAAGAAAGAGCATTGTATCCACTCATAAATTTTTAACATGGAATAGGATATTTTTTTTAATATTTCTATGTAATTTGTGAATAGATTATTCGTGATCACTTTATAAGATATATTATAGAGTAATATTCAACAAAATATTGAAAAGAAAATAAAATTTAAATATTTCATTATCAAGGATAAAAAAATAATTAATTTCCACAATCATATAGTTTTTCTTGAAAATATAACCCATCATTATACCAAAAAAGATATAAGGAGGGCTACATGCCAATGAATTTTCCTACCAATCCACATTCAGTGAGGTACATGGCTTGTGCTCATCTCTGGTGCAAAAGCCTTCACCTTTCGAATTTATTCTCTTTTCTTAGACAAAAGGAGAGGCTTTTGGTTATAATATTACAATCCATTTGTGACCATAAGATAAAATCAATTATATCCAAATCATATTGTGCGATCTAAGGTGGATACCCAAAGAAAATTGCATCCATTAAAACTCTCATATCTATAGTTCTCTGAGTTAGATGTAAAAGAAATGGTTCAGTTGATGATTAAACTATTATATTTATATATTTAATCTAATTTTTTTTATTTTTAATATGAGAATAAATAAATATTTCAATTTTTGCATTGAGTAGGAAATAAAGTTTTAAAAAATATTATAGTGTGGGTTATAAATAAACTATTTCAATATATCCATTAAGTAAAATATTCAATATCAAATCAAGATATATCAAATACTAAAGAGGGATACTTCGAAATGTAAGTGAGATGTATATTTAAAAATATATTAATAAAAAAACAATTTAAATACGAATAATATGGTTAATAAGTAAAATATTTCAATACCAAGTAAGCGAAATAATATAAATTTATGGTATACATAAATTAAATGGATGGTATACATTGGTAGGCATAAAGACATGATAAGCATCAAAGTACTTACCCCACCCCATGATGCATTTCACATTGTTCAAATATTTTCAAAAAATTAAAAAAAGGAAATAAAATTAATTAAATAATAAATAAATAAATTAGATATAATTTTTAAATTAGTATTTATTAATAATAAAAATAATTAACATGTTATCTAAATGTATATTAAAAAAACCATGTAATGATATTATTAACCATGGATATTCACATGCACTTTAGAATGAAATTTCTTAACCTCTAAATAGCTTTTGTTACAATATCATGGCTTATTAATACGACATGCCTAATATTGCCTAATATGAGAAGACGTGATATGGAATTTTATTTAATTAATTAAAAGAGCATAACTATAAATCTTAACCCTAGATTTATGAGTAATACTATAAATACTTTGCATATTCTTAAGTTAAATCACTACCATCTTCCTAATAATTAGGAATAATTAAATTAAATGGAAGACATTCTAAATAGAGACATCTATAAGCATAATTATGTAAAGTAATTAAAAAAATTATTATGGTTACAACATTTTATTAGTTTGTTGCCCAATTGTCATTGCTTCCATGCTAAGCAAGAAGTTGATATATGGTGTATACATACATATATAGAAGGAACCAACATAAATCCATTAGAACCTTATACCTACAATCCTTTCTGTTGTTCCCCACTTTAAAAATGATATGGATTTAGAGAGATTTGATATTCTTGAACTTGCAATATTGCTTACAATAAGAGATAGCTAGGGTTGATTTGTTGAGTGAAATGCATTGTTAAAATATTTTCTTAGCAATAATCTCTTAATTTAGAAATTGTTGGTTCTCATAATAACTATCTATATAGCTTGTGATTTGGCTTTCTAGTGCAATATACAGACTATTTTTAGTGAACCTTGCCATCATGTCTGCTACTCTAATTTTTAAATTGATATCGCAGTCGGCTCAGCCTGGACTCTCTAACAAGAGGGGTTGTGATCATGAAATTTTAGCAATGCTAATTGTCTACATAGGTATTGGTTAGATAACACTGCGCGAAAGTATTAGTTTTGTGTATTTTTTATGTTAGAGTGTGATCTGTGTGCCTGCATAGTGTGGGGATGTAGACAGTTGTTGATCTATTGACGATCTCGATCCTCATCTTTCAAGTCGGTGTGGAGGCATGTTCCAAAGGCATGAATTTGCTGTGAATTGAGCTACGGGTGTCTCTAATCTCCAGTCACTAAGTCATCTTTTGGAAATTGAAGTCACTCACAGTGATTTCTGGATCATATCACGCTCAATTTTGTCAACTCTTGAAAATAAGTGGACGGGGAACACGAGTGACGCTCCCGTTATCGCACTACCTATCTACGTAATATGCTACTGTAAATGCATAAATTTAATTTTATGTTCATTGGTCGACATCAATATGTTATTCGAGTTTATTCACAAACTGTCAACATTTTCATAGCAAGCAGTAGGTCCTCGTGCAACCCATCTCGTTGCACAACAAAAAACATGGGTATATGTTCGATGAGGTTATGGAGCAGTTGAGTCAGCAATTTCGACTCGTTCCAGGTGCGGGCCTACCCGTACAAATACGAGCGTCATTAGTTGGAAATTATTAATTCCTACTTGTCTATAGTTACAATTCTTCATTTGAGGAGTTTGTTCCTACATTATAGGGATTTAGTTTTTCCTAGATTAGTGTGTGGTTGAGAGAATCTCTCAACCACACTACTGTATGTCTAAGATAGCATTCCTATCTTGAGACTATGATTGTATAAATATCTTGTAATTTCCTCATTCATTAATTAATAGAAAATATATTTGAGTGTGCAACTTTTATCTTGGTATCAGAGCCTTTGAGGGCCTGGCCCCTCCTGGGCTTGGCCCTCCTGGGCTGAGGGAAATAGCAGATAAAGAATTTGTTTGAAGTTTATTTTTTCTTAGTTTGTCCATCAAGATTGCATTGCTGGGCTGCGTCCATGTTGACTGGCGTTACTGCCGGAAGATTGGCGAGAGGATGAGATCCGCTCAGCGAGGTTTGAGCGATTGCTGCGCTGGACTGCGTTTGGCATGAACTATGTTTGGTGTGGCTGCTGGGATACACACACAACCTTTCGGCAATCAGAATTTTGTAGAGAACGAGGCAGAATGGCGACTTTCAGAGGATTTGGATTTGTATGCATCTGCCTCATCTTGGTTGCTGCTGTAGAAGCCGACAAATGTGGAGATGACGTCCAAGGTTTGGTGAACAATTGCAGTTTCATACTGTTAGGAGAATCTCCTTCTGCTGTGTGTTGTGGTCTCATAAAAAGTGCAGTCAAGACTTTTATCAGGTCTCAGATTGAACATTGTAGTGAGCTGAAGGTGTCCGTTTCTGGAAACAATTCTGATCTATTTCAAGGAAGAGTTAGAAGTTTAAAGATCTCAGCAAAAGGAGAGACTGTAGAAAATACAAAGGATATAAGAACAAGTTCAGGGAAATTTGTCAGTGCAAATGAAGATAAATCAGGCACATTGGATTTTATTGAAGAAAACATTTCAAAAGCTACACTGATTCCAAGATCACATGGAGAGCCATTCAATGTATTGCGATATGAAATTGGGCAGAAGTACAATTGCCATTATGATGTTTTCAATCCAGAAGAATATGGTCCACAAAAAAGCCAACGGGTAGCTTCGTTTTTGTTGTATCTATCTAATATCGAGGAAGGAGGGGAAACAATGTTCCCATTTGAGAATTTTCAAAATATTGGTACTGAGTATGATTACCAGAAGTGTATTGGCTTGAAAGTTAAGCCAGGACAAGAAGATGGAGCTGTACAGTTGCAGAAAAAATCCTTGCTTAAGAATGTGAGGTTTGCACGTGCATCTATAAATAATACAAAGGAATATCAGAAAACTGCTGGCTGCGGAACGGTAGTATGAGAACTGCTGATATCTATAATACATTTTCCTTTGTTTATTTTAGTATTGTATCTCTTCGATTGCCGATTTCCAGCACACTAGTGTACGTCCTGCTGCTGTCGCGAGGCACAATGATGGGATTTTGAAGTTCTCACAGACTTCAAGCTTCCAGATCATTTTAAGTTGATTTAATTATTTAGCATTTGAAAAATGATTTCAAAGCTGGATTAGATTTTTTGAGCAATTTTCCCATTTTATGGCTATTGAAGCCGCACATAGGTTACTCTCTGTTATGTCGCTGGTGCAATGAAGCATGTAATCTTTGTTGGATGCATGTGACTGGACTCATTGGCGAGGGATCTTGGAAAATGTAAAGAACTGGCATTGCGGCCAGGGCCACTGCAAAGCAAATTGTCGGGACCACGATCCTATTCCCCATGGAGCCGTACAAAAGTTCTAGCTTTATCAGTTCTGCGGCCATCGCGCCTCTGATGTGATCAGATCGAGATACAAGGCAGTGGAAGAAGGACAGATCTAGCGAACTCTGGCCTTATTTTGCCATTGTTCATCATTCAGGATGTCAGATTTCTTTTTCTTTAAAAACACGTCCAGGATTTGAGATTTTTTTTAACTCAGATCGTTTCTGGTTGGGAAACGTTGCCAGTGGTTCAGCCCAGCCATCCAATCTGTACTCAGTTTTTAAGTGAACGGGTACCAGCGGAGTAACCTGGACCTGCTGCTCACCTTCAGTACCACTTTGATGGTATGTTAAGATGCCATGCCCGGTTGGCGTCTTGGATTCAAGGCTGCCGAGTAATTTTTGGACGCATCCACATTTTCTCTTATGTTGGCAGAGGATTGCACATGTTGCTGCAGTGTTTCTAGAATGGCAGGCCAGCGTGGAGAAGATTGTTGGGTCCAAAACACTGCAGGATTGGAGGAGATCTGCCCGTGGAGGAGATCTGCTGGGTGGTGTGTGCCGAGCAAGCCGCCAAATGCAGATCGCTGGTTATGGGAATAATCATCTTTGGGCATGCGTAGAGAAATTAAATTTGAAGAGTTTATGCTATATTCTCTTGGAAGCATGTTTAAATATTATTGGCCTTATTGAGCCTAGCTAACTCAATGTAGGCAAAGTTATTTTGTTAGAATTCGCGACCCTAACAAATGACAGGGTAAGCATGGAGTTCCAAGAAGCGGAGGTAATGAAGCAATGACAATGTTGATGGTGGACAACAAAGTAGATTTTCTGTTTTAGTGTGGTTTGTGGAGTAGACTCCCTAGTATATTGTAATAGTCATTATATGTACCAGAAAGTCCAAATGTTGAAATGTAAGCCTTGCTAAGGCATTTGAAAATTCGTGGTGATCTCAAAACCACTTTGTAATGGTTTGTGGTCAGCCCGAAACCATCTATAGAGCCTTAGTGGCTACAGGAGTTGCCCGATGGTGGCAAAGTGAGATCCTTGATCGCTCGGTGGTAGCAGATCGGATCTGCCCGGTGGTGGCGAAGTGAGATCCTTGATCGCTCGGTGGTAGTAGATCGGATCTGCCCGGTGGTGGCGAAGTGAGATCCTTGATCGCTCGGTGGTAGCAGATCGGATCTGCCCGGTGGTGGCGAAGTGAGATCCTAGATCGCTCAGTGGTAGCAGATCGGATCTGCCTGGTGGTGGCAAGTGTACACAGGAGCTTTGTGCTCGTAGGAGCAGGTGGACTGCAGTAACACCTGGCTCGGACTCAGATGATTTTCTCTGAGTAGAAGGGAATTGGCGTTTTTCGCGCTGACAGCAGCACCAGGATGGCCAACTGGCGCGTCTGTTAGGCCATTAATTGCGCCAATGGTGCGGGTTTATCATTCAGGATCGCGCCAATTCACCTTCAAGTGGATCTGCAGGAGAGGCAGATCGGATCAATTTAGCTGTATTGGAAATGGCAAATTTGCAGATTGTGGATCTGTCCGAGGGCGGCAGATTGTGTTTTTGGAGGTTTTGTACATGCAATTCGTGTGATGATGATGGATTTGACTATCATGAAAAGTAGTCATTAAGGGGGGGAGTTGGAAATTATTAATTCCTACTTGTCTATAGTTACAATTCTCCATTTGAGGAGTTTGTTCCTACATTATAGGGATTTAGTTTTTCCTAGATTAGTGTGTGGTTGAGAGAATCTCTCAACCACACTACTGTACGTCTAAGATAGCATTCCTATCTTGAGACTATGATTGTATAAATATCTTGTAATTTCCTCATTCATTAATTAATAGAAAATATATTTGAGTGTGCAACTTTTATCTATTTGAGTGTGCAACTTTTATCTTCGTTGACATGATGCTGACGATGGATATTGCGGATTCAGATCCGTGGCTGGACAACTTAATTCAGTTCTGGTTCTCACTTCAACGGCTTTCATTGCATACCATGGATTATGGTGGCATTGATTTCCTCTTAAGGCGGAAGGTTTTAAGAATTACTCATTTAGTAGGGCTTACCATCCTTTTCCATTGAAGAACATGTGGGAATTAATGATGGTTGTTTTGGTGCTTTTTTTATAGAGATTTGCAATAATGTTTTTCTATCCTATGGCATGAGTTTTGATAGTTGGTGGTGTGATATTATGATATTATTTTTTTATTAGGAAATAATTTTTATTGAATAGAGAAATAAAGGGTAAAATAGTGGCTCATGATGTTTTTTCTGTGTCTGGAGAATTTATTAATAATTTGATTGTGTGAATTTGTTATATGTAGATGGGTCTTGTTGTGCTTCAAGCTTTAAGAATGTCAATTATGTGTTTTGAGATCCATGTGCGTGAGAAAGTTCACTTGCATAACTGATTAGTCAATATACTAAGTACGGAGACAACTCACTTATACAACTAACAAAAGTGTAGTATGATGCATTTTGATAGATGAGAGTTTCTCCGTAGAGTCGTCTAGCATCGAGATTGTCTTCTCGAAGATTGAGAAAAGTAAATTATACATATTTCACCAAATAAGGTCACAAGTTTTTATGTTTTAAATGGAGTTCGAGTGAGAACTAGAAGATGACGTGGTGAAGAAACAACATTCTTTGGGAGATTCAAGAGCAGATGTGAGTGTCGATGTTGTGATTATATGTAATATGTGTTTTCTATATTATTATTATGTAATGATATAATGTAAGCATTAAAAGGGAGATTTGAAATAATCCTTGCATTATTATATAGGTAGGATAGATTTGTTGAGTGGATTGCATTGTTGAGGTATTTTCTTAACAATAATCTCTTAGTTTAGAAATTGTTGGATCTCATGAGCACTATTTATGTGGCTTGTAGTTTGGCTTTGTAGTGCTAGATAAAAATTGTTTTGAGTGAATTTGTCCATCATGTCTGCTACTCTAATTTTAAAATCATGACACTATAATAGATTTAGAGGTAAGATGAATCTGCACAAAAATCTTATAAAATGTATCTTCACATAATGGATATACGAAATCACTTTGCATAATCAAATGACTTTACAACACCGCTAATGATGTGGATGCTAAAAAAAATATATTATTCATTTTAAATTAACAAATTCTCTCATACAAAATATGATATTCATTTTAAATTAACAAATTACCTCATACTAAATATGATATCAGATCTGTATGTAGATATAAAACCTAAATCAATGGGCTTTGTAACAAAGAGATGGATAATCATAAAAAAAATGCATCATTCATTTTAAATTTAAGAATATGTGATATTGTGATGATATGAGATTTGTATATAACTAGAAAAATAATATTAGATGTGAAAAGAAAACAAATAAATAACTCAAAATTCATATTTTGAAGGGATTTTAATGTAAGGGGGTTTCATGGAAATACAAATATTGGGAGCAAGACAAGGAAGAGAAAAAACTAAAAACTAAAGAAAAGCACAATTGCATGAACGACTCTTTTTTATGAGATTTTAATTATAGATTGATTTGTTTACACATCAAAGTCATGGCAGCCTATAAATTCTAGATTGATTTGTTTACTATCCAGAGCCATTGCAGCTTTGGCCAGAGCTATTTTAATATGATGAAAACAAAAACAATCAGTTAATATATATTTCTTAATGTAAATAAAATATATAAATGGGCAACAATTTGTCTATTTATGAAAAAGGGGTTGATATCAAGGGCACAGTAAAAATAGGAAAACGTTAAAACGATATTTTGTTTTATTAATTACATTATAAGACAACTTTTTTATCGATACAAACACTGGGTGATACCCAAGGAATCTAATATCTCTGTTTAATAAATCTAGAAGGAATATGTCATATCCATAGCGATATCTACCTCTATTTCATGAATATGGGCTGCTTGATAATGTCGAATACGGTGATCAATGTTTCATCCACTACGAGAATTACAGCTTATTTTACTATCAACTACTTTACAACCTGGGGCGATACCAAATTCATGTAATATTTCTGTTTAAATAAAACCTTAAGGAATATCTTATCTCTGTAACCATAATTTGCTGCTTTGTGCAACATGTTCAAGCCATAGCAAATTAGAATATTCATGAAAAAATACATAGATAGGAACACATTATCAAACGTTATCCCTAAAATCCTTGGGATTTTTTTTAACAGAGATATTAGATGCATCTTCTATAGCCCATTGTAGAGTACTTCAGTGTTGTAGAGTACTTGATATTGAAGAACTTGTAGCTGCTGTAGTGGACGGACCACTGCTAACTTCCATTTCCAAGCTGACCACGGAAGGAATTGTGGCAATAGCCCCTGAAGGAGTTGCCAGAATAAAAAGTCGGGCCCTACAGTCAGAGATAGAGAGTGCCTGATTGGAGATTTCTCGGCCGTATGCAATGTTTCAGGTAGAGAGTGCTTGAATGCAGATTGCTAAGCCGGATACTGGTGATTTATATATCTTTGGTGACGTCAACGATGATGGTGGTTTGGTGCCAAACAAACAAAAGCTACAATTTGACTTTAGCATCACATTGAAGTCTTTCTTTTTCTAAATGCAACTTTGCAACTTTTTCTATATCATTATTATTATTTTAATATTATTAAATGTATTAGAATTTTTAACTTTATTACTATTTTAAAATTTGATTTGAAAAATAAAATTAACCATTGATTGAAAAGGTGCAAAGAGAAAATGATAAGTTTGTTAAATTGGAAAAATTGTAAAAATAATGTATTTGTAGACATGTATGTCATATTTTTTGCATTGTGAATTTAGATATTATAATGTATCATTTTGGGGCAGATCATACATTGCAAATATAAGGATAACTATTTATTAAAAACTTATTGAGGATTAAAAAATGGAATCCATTGCATCATATTTTATTTAAAAAAAAAGGAAATGAGTGCATTATAAATAAAATCCCTATATTTGTTTTTCATTATAATATAAATCCATACCACCATAGATCCATACAAACCCAATTTTCAACCACAAAATCTCACTCCACAAAATCTCACTACAAAGTCTGTATACAAAATCAATGAAGGAAAAATTTCAGAGATTGTATTATAAAGTTTGTATCAAAAGTAAATGAAGAGGAAGAGAGAGGAGTCCACTATCAAAATACAAAAAATTAATGAAGACAATCATTAATGGCAGATTCTAGACTATTGGAAAATCTTATTTAATTAACCTTTAATATGTAACTGGCCAATGAAATTTCAAAATCTGTTCACTGTAATTTTTATATTCAATTGGCTAAAGATAAGAGAGACATGATATAATTTACTTCCATTTAAGTTCTCAAAAGATGTATTATTCTATTCATGATATTTATAAACTATAAATCACTACAAAATTTATACTCAAAATATAGATTATTTTTTTCCTAATTCATTTTTACATTTTTGACCCGGGTAAACATAAACATTTTCAGGATGGTAAACTTCAAAAAATTAATCATAAAAATTATATCAAAATTTAAAAAAGAAAATTAGGGATGAAAATTTATATTAAATTCTACAGATTTTAAAAATATTACTTATCTTCAATATAAAAATGACCAAATCTTATTAAAATATTTAAATGTATAATTCGACTTGTTTGCATTATAAAATGTTTGGCCAAGTCTTATAAATATATTTAAATTAATAACGCAACTTGTTTGCAGGTATTCCACCAGCAAAAGGATTCGTTTCGTGAACCTTGCCATGTTACGAAATGTGGGCACATGCGCCTTCTGGTTCTCCGTGGTAGTTTTTCGAATTCCACTTGTCCGAGTCGCTCCAAACAACGTGTTAGTTGTTGGCTGGCCTGCCATGTGTGCGTTGAATTGACATTGCACCCAATGTGTGACGCAATTATTCGTCAAGTGGCCTTATTGGTTTTATAATTGGTTTGTCAGTATCTACCAGCACATCATAAAGACTGGAATTTGTCGGTCTAGCTTATCAAATGACAGCGAAGATGAAAGAACGGGTTGGTTGCTTCCTCAATTTCATACGTTCAATGGTTCACTCGTAGAATTTCATACATTGAATGGTTCACTCATATAATTTCAAAATCCCGCCTCACCGAAATTTAGGATAAATCAACAAGCATCCATGTCAACTATTCTTCAGCCTCCCTATGTTTCCGTGATCTGAGATAACCATAAATTAAAGTTTCAAAAGTAAATAAGTCAGGACGACATTTTCTTTGACCGTTTCATTGTTTCAAAAGTAAATAAGTCAGGACGACATTTTCTTTGACCGTTTCATTATACATATCATTTGCTGGATCCAGCAAAATTGTTCCGGATAAAGCATCAATCAAAGTTGTGTATGTCACCAAAGTAAATAAGTCAGGACGACATTCTTCTTTGACCGTTTCATTATACATATCATGCGCTGGATCCAGCAAAATTGTTCCGGATAAAGCATCAATCAAAGTTGTATATGTCACCAAATCAAGAGAACGCCCATTTTGTAAGATTCTCCTTCAATAACCCAATAGCAGATTCTGTACGTTCGGCCTTAAATAAAATTCCAACCATGTGATTTTGGTTGCAAAGTAAAAACTCGAAAGAGAATGATTTCTAATAACATAACCTGCTTTGTCCATGTCAAAGAATATAGACTCTACCATGTTCTTCAAGTACTTCTTCTCCCCTGAGCTCTGATGCTCCTTGCAAATAAAAATAATCAATGTATTGCAAGCAACACGGTTTGTGGTAAACCCCGCAGGTTTAATACACGTGTAAATATCATAAACTTTTTGGAATCTACCCTCAGTTCAATAAACATCAATTAACTGGCTGTAACTGACGAGACATGGGTCAGATCCCTGATCTTTCATTTCCTGATCAAGTTTCTGTGCAAGATAGGAATTGCCATCCTTGTGGTCCGCTTCAATTAAAATCTTTCATTTCCGTAAGCACCTTGAAGGCATCATCATCTCGACAAAGATCAAAAGATTAGAAAACTCATCTTTGTCAAGCCATTCACCAAGCAATTTCCAGACCAGTTTGATGTCATTTCCCGTGCAAATATCCCCAACGACCGAGCACAGCGTAAACTTATTGATACAATAATCGGTTTTCCGAAGATCAGAGTAGACCCCTCAGGCCAGGTCTGGATGGTTTGCTTGGATGAGAGCCGCAATAGGCCAACCTAGAGATCCGGCTCCTAAAATTCCTTGTTTCCTTGAGTAAATTGTTTAGGGTATCAAATTTCTTTGCTGAACCTGTTCTCCTCATATCTCGGTAATTAACATTATTGTTCTTGTAATTAGGCTTCTGGTAAGTCCAATTGAAGAACCCTAGTGTGACATCGGGATATGTTTGAGCGCTAACGACCTGAGCTACGATTTCAGGCCTTAAGATTTTATCAAATCCATTTTTACAGAGCTTGTGCGCAAGGCTATGGTCCCAGCCACAACTGTGCTCGGGTATAACAACGGTTCTGGTGCTCTCTGAAATTAAAATATGCATTTTACAAAATGTTTGTTATCGAACCTATCTACATCTGTCTGATTTCCAAAATTGTTGCCCCAATTCGAAAAATTCACACAAAACTGCATTTTATTACAGGTTTAATCGACATCTATATTAAATAGTATTTAATACCATTAACAACAAGCATGAAATTCTCACTGTTATCTTTGAAAAAACGTGGCATGGTCTTGAATATTGGCGGAATCTATTAGCAAAATGTTGAACAAATGAAAGTACTAAAGGTAGTGTAAAATGAAAAAACATAATATTTTTAGGTTCGGTTTCCCCGTTCTCACTTCAATAATCTTACCGTTTGCTAACACGACATTTGACAGGAAATCCACATTGATTGAGGACACTCCAACCGTAAAAATCCATGGCGCAGTATTTACAACCAGGTTTCCTTTCGGAGTAGTGCGAAATGCTCCAATGGCAATTGGATTGTTCACAAAATCGACAGAGTGTACTATATTAGTTTCCACTCTTCCGGAAATTCGGTGACTGGAAACAACGAAACAACAGGTGTATCGACTGTAAACATCTGCTGGAAACAATGGTGCACATAATTCGTCGTAAAATTATTGCTGACTGGATGTTAAGGGGAGAGGAGGGTGAGAGGGTGAGCATAAAGACTTCTGCAGATGTCACCCAGTTAGGAGATCTGCACCAGATGGGAGAAGGGTAGACGAAAATGGGAGGTGTCCTAATTCAAAGGAAAAAGAGAAAGAAAGGTATATTGACTTAAATTTTTTAGTAAATTATATTTCAATGATATTATGAAGGTGATGAATTTTTTTTATATAATAGTTTTTTTTTAATATGATTTTATTTACTGAGAGGATTGAGTGGGTTGTATTTCATTTTGTTTGAGCGATATGTATTTCATTTCGTTTTGAGAATTATACTAGATTTTAATATTATAGGTTGGTTTTATTTTAATTTTATTGGGCAACCATTTCGTTACCAGAATAGTTTTACAAAAGGAAAATTTTATGACATAAATTTGGTTAAATGATTATTTTTTAAAATATTTTTGAATAGTTTCATTTTTTACAAATAGATAATATTAGCCAAAAAAAATTGTTAGCATTATATATGTATAATTTTTAAAAAGAGAATAACTTTCTCTAGCATTATACATAAGCATAATATTTGAATCCTTAAAAAATACATTGATTGGAGTAATAATAATACAACAAATATTTTTAAATGGTCAAATTTTGAGAGTGAGCAATTGAAATTTGTTATAAGTACATCATTTCATACCAGATTTTAAAAACAAAAAAACATACTTTACATATTTCATATTTGTGACAATTACACCATTGCATACCAGGTTTTTTTCCCAAAAAAAAACATACTTTACAGATTTCATAAAAGATAATAAAGTATAATCCCCTGGGGCACCATAGATAACCTAAAAAATTAAACTAAGAACAAAATCTCAAATATATATTAGATCTTGATACAGATCTTAAACTTTTATCGAAACTGAAGTAACTCCTATTTGAATTTGAAAAAAAACAAAATAAACCACAAATAACATTAAACTCTTCTAAAAGGAAAACTGAAATTTAAGAAAAAGAAACTGATGTAAAAGGCATAACAAAAATAAGAAAACAATAAAACAATATTTTATAACAGAGATTTTCGTATCAATACCAACAAGTGGCGATACCCAAGGAATCTAATATCTCTGATTAATAAACCAAGAAGAAATATCTCATCTCGGTAGCGATATCTACCTCTGTTTCGTGAAAAAAGGCTTTCTTCATAACGTTAAATACGGTGACTACTGTTACATGCACTACGAGAAATATGGCTTCTTTTAGTATCAACTACTCTACAAGCTGAGACGATACCAATAAAACCCTAAGGAGTCTGATATCACTAGCGATAACATGCTGCTTTCTACAACACGACTTTCATACCAAATTAGAATAGCAGCAAATTATCACACCGAGATATTAGATGAATTTGTTATCGCCGGTGCTGTAGAGTACTTAAACTAAAAGAAATTGTACCACTCGTAGCGGATGGAACAGTGTTCACTGCCGTATCCAAGAGGACCACCGAAGGAATTGTTGCGCTGCAGTCAGAAGTAGAGAGTGCCTGATTGCAGATTGCCGCCGTGTAGTCGTCACCACTGACGGGCGTCGTTTGTTCCAAAGTTACGAGCAGTTTTCAGAGAGCATCGAAAATTGGAGTTACAGATGCCCATAACGGGCGTCTGGAGAACAAATAGTAGCATTAGAGATGAAACTTAAAAGAAAATGCGAATAACCGAATATCAAGGCTGCCTCAACTGAAATAATATCACTTCCAAATGCCAAACGCCATTGTGATAGTTATGCATCTGCCAAAGACACCCCCCTTTTATATACGATACACTCCATGGCGTTAACGATGCAGAAACAAACAAAAATGTCATTCAGTCTGCCATTCATTCCTACACACGCATGAACCACGCCAGTCTGCCCTTTGATCTCAACTTGACCTAACTGCACGAGATTTTAGTATACGAAGTATTTCATGGTGTATGGCCAGGCAACGATGCAGAAACAAACAAAAATGTCATTCAGTCTGCCATTCATTCCTACACACGCATGAACCACGCCAGTCTGCCCTTTGATCTCAACTTTACCTAACTGCACGAGATTTTAGTATACGAAGTATTTCATGGTGTATGGACAGGCAACGATGCAGAAACAAACAAAAATGTCATTCAGTCAGCCATTCATTCCTACACACGCATGAACCGCGCCAGTCTGCCCTTTGATCTCAACTTTACCTAACTGCACGAGATTTTAGTATACGAAGTATTTCATGGTGTATCGCGAGGTAAGAGTGGATCAGCTTGTTATAGGGCATTAAATGTTTGGTTAATTGCATGCAGTTAACATATCGACATTAGTTTTTATTTATCTAGTCACCGCGTGTATGTGTAATCTGGCTATCCAGCATGCAGCTAACCAGGCATTTAATGCCCTATGGCAAGCTGATTTGCTCTTACCCGTATGGCCAAGCAATTACTTAATATCAAGGCGATTCCTATTCTTATTCAAAATTTATTATATTATAT
>APFE031696104.1:130881-197901 GCA_000404065.3 Pinus taeda | reverse complement strand
ATTTATTAAATATAATAGAATTTTAAATTTTAACGATGTTATTAGAAAAAAATTGAATTGTATTATGAAAGGTATCATTTTTAATTTTATGTGAAATTTTTTTTTTTTAATAATTTGATGGGAATATAGTATGATGAAATGAATGTATTTGATTTCGAAAAGACAATCATTTTCTTTAATATCATTTTTATTGGGACGGGATTTTAGTACTATGAAATGGATACATTTTATATTATTTGTCAAACCTATTTTGTTGAAAAAATAGAATTTGACATAGAGAAATATTACTACAAATTCTTTGGCGTAATCAAATATTGGGAGCCAGGCATTCCAAATCTAGAGAAGTTCACTTGTTCATAGCTAAAGAGTAGTTTACCATTTCAAAATAATTAAAAAATTTGTTTGTTTCATACTTGACAATTTGATAATTGATTATATAAAATGGTACAACTCCTTTAGACATAAATCTAAACTTTTGATTTGGGTATACTATTATGAATATGAATATTTCTTTGTAGCCAAAATCTTTGCCATCCAGTTAGAATATATCTCAAATATTAACTGAAAGTAAAATCCCTACACTCCACTTCATAATTATTAATAGTTAAATTAAAATTATGTAAGCAGTACTCTAAAATAGAGACATCTATACCTTTAATGTAGTAAAATGATAAACATCAAAATAATTAAGTCATAATATGCCTTAAACTATTGAAAGTTAAAGCTACAAAGTATTCATAGGAGTTAATGATCTAGAGTATTCATGTGGCTAACTTGAATCTTATGTCATGTACCATTAGCCAAAAGTATATAACATATCTCACTACTTTTGAAGACTCCCTCAATAACCATTTGCTGAAGAGCTACTCAATCATATGAAAAGAATTAAGAAAGAAACAGAAGGTTCTCTTCTACAATTAAATGGATTGTCACTAAAGAGCTATGAAGGAGAACATGATTATCACTTATAGTATGACATCTAATTTTTCTTTTGTATAAGGTCAATTTTGTAAAGTATATAGGTAAAAAAACGCAATTTTTTTGTCAAGCCTTGAGTGAAAAATTTGAAGTTTTCATGCATAATAGGGTTATGATATATATTTTTTTAATTTAGGTAATGTAAATTTTTTTGCATTTGCTACAATCCAAGAACAAGTTTGCATATAAATACAACATTCTCTTATGATTAAAAAATAAAACTTAACTAAATGGTAACTTTGTTTTAAAATAATCATTATTAATTTTAATCATAAAGAATAAATATGAGTTAAAAATATATAATTAAAAATAAAACATTTAATAACTACTTTTAAGTAAAATATCAACTTTCCATCACTACTGGAATGTTTTAGGTTATCTTTAGAGTTTAAATTCCAATCATTTACCTAATAACCAATGCACTCATATAAATTAAATAACTATAAATATTTATAGGCATTAAAAACTTATGTCGTAATAGTTTCAAATTTAATTTAGGAATATAAATAATAATTTTACTTTAAAATTATATTATTACATCAATATAAAAAAATATTTATATTTCTTATTTATTTTTTACTTTCATCTTACTCTATTATTTTAAAATTTTATTAAATTTAATAGAATATTACATTTTAGGAATATTTTAAAATTTGATTTAAAAAATAAAGTAAATTATTTAAATATATTTCAATTATATTATAAATAAAATCATTTTTTTAATATTAATTTTCATAAAAAGAATAGATTTTAATACTATGACAGGTATATATTCAATTTTGTTTATGTGACTTTTCTGGTGAAAAAAAAACTCAAATAAAAACATTAAAAGTAAAGCTAAGCCAAATGAACTCCTAATGGTAATGGCAGCCTCTAGTATTGATATTAATAATCCCTTCCAATAATGGTGGTTTCCGTTTCTCAATCACAGAAGCAAACAAAATTTTGATTCAGGCCACCCTTCATTCCTTCACGTCATTCTGTTCTTTAATCTCATCTTTACCTAAAGGAATATCATGTCCTCATCTTTTATTAAATGTAAGTGACGTCAACAATGATGTGGTTTCGTGCCTCTCGAAGACCTCTCCAGTTGCTCTGTTGGATAACTGTACTATCCCAAGTGCATTGTTAATACCTCTAAAAGTACTATGAAAAAATGAAGCTTTACTCAAACACGGACATTAGAAATCACTTTTAGCCCCAAAATATGGGCTCCGTGAATCCAAATATAAAGTTTGGACCCTTATGAAGTAAGTTCCACTTGGAAAGTGTCGTGTATCTTTCTTTTGCGATTTTTTTTAAGTATATATAAAAAATATAACCCTATATCTTTATATAGACATATCTCCAACATTAAATTAATTTTTGTTAACATTATTATCACCCTATCAAACTGAATGACTATAATTTAATAATCTAATCACAAGGTTTACCTCCTTGGTGGACATATTTATTTCTTATTTTATATTTCCCTCGACTCCTTGATATAGTTAAATAATTTGGATAACCGTAATGAATATTACGGTTATCTGTCATGATTGGTCTTGCCACTATATGTAACATTCCTGTACCTATCTCATGGTTCAATCATATTACTTTTCCAATGCTCTCACTATACGATTGTATAGATGTATTAATTAATAACAACTAAATTGTAGCCAGTTTGTTTCCCACTTGCTTTACCATAGAGAGGAGATGTCCCTAAGTTTTTGTGCCCCTAAACGAAATGCGCCACGTCCTCTTTTTCACCTATTGATCACGTGAAGGTGGTATGGGGGTCGGTGTTGGGTTTTGTTCGATGACCTAGATCGTTCGAGGAAATTTGACGGTTTTCTTTGGCTTACGTTTTCCAGAAGTGCTAACCCCCTTACTCATCAATTTCAGTTTGTATTGTTATGTGCCATGTCTTCCTTTCCTCTCTTCAATGTTTTGTGAGGGGTGAGGAGACTTGAACATGGGTCACTTCACAATGAGGGAAATGGTTCATTCTTAGTGCAAAATGTCTATGCATATGCAAGTTTGAGTCTTTATCTCCATGTACTATGTTTGTTGGTGTCAATGGAAGGATGGTGGCATGAAGGTGCAATTTGGCATCGCTTGACACTTTCCCCTGCATGCTTATGACATAAAAACAACTTTGGTTCCTATTAAGCTCTGGTGAGTATTTTGTTTTGGTTTCTAATTGTTTATCTCATTCTCTTTTGAATTATTTCAGAAAATCTAGCTAAAATATTTACAATTTGGGAATTTTCTTTGTTGTTAAATTCCTTAGGTACAAATATTGTGGTGACCTCACATGATTACACTCAATATTTTGTACCAGTTTCCATGTTCTCATTTAATAGGTATATGTTGTTATATACTTTTCATATCAAATACTTTATACCACTATGTATTCACAATGAATCATTTGATTTTTAGTTATTTAAAGTATTTTCGTGCATATCGTGTTTTAAGAGTAAACAAGTCGATTTACATAAATATATTAATACCAATTAAAGGATTCCTTCATTGTATATTCTATGGATAAGTTAGTGTTATGTTCTATAATAAGCAGTCTGATTCACTGTTACAATGGAAAATTTCAATCTTAGCATTTTTTTTCTGTGAGATAAGTTAATTATCAAGTTTCACTGAAATTTACATTTTGTTATACAAATTTATTTATGCTTCTATTGTTGGATTTATTTTGTATTTACTAAATGTAGTAACGCACAGTATAAAGAAAATATCATGTGTAAAGTGATAATGTGAGCCTAGATTTACCATAAAATTTAATATATGTTTATTTACAGTTTTAGATAATTATGTTTCATATCCTTTGACTTTATTCCTTTATCTGGAAAGTATAATTAAAGGGGTAAAATATTCCTAAGAAGATTTATAGTTATTAACAACCTCTCTTAGTCTAGATCGAAGCATTCATGTGGATAGAATACATGGATTCTGATTCTTTGTTATTTCATTTCATTTTAATCGTAATACAAAATGCTACACTAGCACCAAGTCACTGCTATGTTTTTCTTGTACCCATTATATACAAGCCTAGCTATTTAGCCACCAGGTAGGTGTTAGCAATTTCACAATTATCTAACAACACTACCTTGACTTGTTCAGAAATAGGTGTTAACAATAAATGGTAATACAAAATGAATTATATATCTATGGTAGACTTCTCACGTGCTCTAGTTAGTCTAAATGGAGGATATTTATTTACTAAATTACCAAAATATCACTTGATTTCTCCATCATGCTACAGTCATAACTTCGATCATTCACACATGTATACTTTGTATATTGTGATTTAGTATAACCTGTGTTCTTGCGATCGGTAAGGTATTATAAAGAAGGGACCGATTCAACGATTAAATTTATAAATACCATCTTAATTCCAATGCAGTCCCACCTTGATAATTTACAAAAAAAAATTCAAAATATTCCCCATGCAATTGTACCTCAATAATTTACATGGTTTTTCACAATATAACCCAATCATAAAAGTACACACAATTATAACAAAATAACAAAACATTCACACTTATAGCCAAACACAAGAGTATTCACAATTATATGAAAACAACATAATTTTCTCAACAAATAACACAATTACAAGTTTAAAAAATACAGATGTTTCACAACTCTATTTCCGCGTGTATTTCACTGGATCAACTAGGGGGGGAAACTTCCACCTAATCATGAATTGTCACCTCTGATTCTCCCCCGAGTCAAGATATGTTATTCTACCATAATCAAGAAGCTCTTGTGATTATTGGTCAAGGTATTTTATTCCTTGCTTCGCTAGCATACCTTCCTTAGCGGCGTCCCACTTTTGAGGGTGTGCCAACCCCATATCCTTGGATTTTTTTCTATATTTTTCAAAAAACTATTTTCCTTTCTTGTTAAATCCCACCTTTTTCTCCCGCAGTGCTTTATTCACACATACTCAGAGTTCTCTCCTCACTAAGTGACTTAGTAGATTTTTCTCTTCCAATCTTATTAAATCTCAACCAATAACCCATAGGTATTTTTAGGAGTAAATTAATGGAATTTTGTTCAATCCTATCCACAATGGATTCCAAACTAGAATAATGATCTCATTAACTCAAGTGTTCATTTCCAAGTAAATGTTTGAGTATATTTTTATAATCAAAATTGTTTATTAGATCATCATATTACTCCCAATTGTGTCTATTATGGATTTTTTGCCACTAATAAAAATAGTTCATTCTACTTAAAGAACATTTACATGAGTATAGAGGGGTGTTACATCTTACTCCTCTAAACAAAAAATAACAACGTCCTCGGTGTTTATTCTTTTGTTGCATTATCTAAGAATAATGTTGGGTAGGAATCCTTCATGATGTCCTCACATTCCTAAGTAGACTCTTCTAGTGTAAAGAGCCTCCACTGCCCTTTAACCTAAGTGACGACTTGATTCTAGAGCATGGTCTCCTTCTGATCGACACTTCCAAGTGGCTCTTGCAAAAAATCTCCTTCAGGTCCCCCCTGTATCAAATTCCAGTCAATTACATTAGAAGGATCATCAATATATTCTTTTAATAATGACAGATGAAACATATTATGAACTTTAATATGACTAGGCAGGGCCAATTAATATGCCACTATACCGACTTGGTGCAAAATTTCCAAAGGCCAGGAGAATTATGGTGCCATCTTCACACCACTGCTATTTTTTAGAGTACATTTTCTGGGTTTTACTTGCAAGTAGACATGATCTGCAAACTTAAGTTATTTATGATTCATTTTCATGTTTGCGTAAATTTTTTGTCTATCTTGTGTTGTTTTAATATTCTATCTAATCTTTCGTACTATCTATTCCATTTGTTGGAAAGCTTCGAGACCCAGTGTTAATCTGATTTTTGGTTGTCCCCAGCTATGTGGCGTATGACACTTTCTACCATATAAGGCTTCAAAAGGGGTCATTTTGATGGAATATTGATATCTTTTATTATAGGGAAACTCTGTCAAATGCATAAAATCCTCCCATTTAGTGGGCTTATCCATTACATGCATGTGTACCATATCTTCTAAGATTTGATTCACCCTTTTTGTTTGTCCAGCTGTTTGAGGACGGAGGGTAGTACTAAAATTTAATTCGGTTCCCATGCCCGCTAAACAGAGCTCTCCAAAACTTTGAGGTAAATTTAGCTTCCCTATCATACACTATGATTTTTGGGATACTATCCAGTAACAAAATTTCTTTCCTGAAAATGTTTCTAATCTACGTCACTCCAGAAGTAGACTGCACTCATATAAAGTATGCTAATTTAAGGTGTCTACCTCCACCATGAAGCAATTATGTTGATGCTTTGTTCTAGGTAAAAATGTAATAAAATCCCTTGAGATCACCTCCCACTTCCATTCATGAATGGGTAATGGATTTAGTAATCTTGAAGGGTGTTGGTGTTCCACTTTTACCTGTTGGCACTCTAAGAATTTTTCCAAATATTATGCTATATCATTTTTTCATGCCTAGCCAACTAAAGTTTTGGTCAACATTGTTACCGTTTTATATTATCCTAGGTGACCAGCATATGATCTCTTATGGTATTCATCCAATATCATCTGTTTCAACGTCGCCAAATTAGGAATATACAATCTATTTTGGTAAGTTAATAAATTTTCATACTTCTCAACATATCAAGGGAATTATTTTGGTGATAGTCTCTATTGTATTTGTTGATATTGAAGATCTTGTGTTATTGCATGTTTAATTTTTTCTCCAAAATTAGTACTAGAGTTGCTTCTAGAACCTCCCACAAAGACATCAACATGTCTGCTTAGAGCATCTACAATTTGTTTTCCTTTTATGTGTTTTATATCAAGTTGAAACTTGTTAAGGAAAGATAACCATACTGCTTGCCTAACATTTAGATCAAGATGACTAAATAAGTATTTCAAACTGATATGGTCGCTTACCAACATGAATTTATTTCCCAATAAATAGTGCATCCACATTTTGAGAGCGTGTATTGCTAATGCTAGTCCTAGAGCATATACAACATAATTTTATTCATGTTTTTTCAACTTTCTGGATTCATGGGCTATTACTGCATTATCTTGCATTAACAAACACCCAAGTCCTTCTAAACAAGAATCAATACAAACTATAAATTTCTTTGTTGGATATGATATTTTTAATATAAGGGATGTTGTTAATAGTTGCTTCAATTTGTCAAAGATTTCTTGGCATTTGGTTTTCCATTCGAGCTATAATCCTTTTTTCTGCAAAGAGGTAATGGGGTAAGTTAACTTGGAGAATCCCTTTACAAATCTTCGATAATACCCAGAAATTCCCATGAATGAGTGAACTATTGATACATCTTTAGATATATGCCAATTCATGATAGCCTTAACATTTTCATGATCTATAACCAATCCTTCCTTGGAAATAATATGGTGTAAGTACCGAATTTTGTTTTTGTAAAATTCAAATTCGCTAAGTTTTGCATAAAGATGGTGTTCTATTAATTTTTGTAATACCAATCTAAGATGTTCTTGATGTTCCTTTTCATCTTTAGAGTACACTATGATGTCATCTATGAATACTAGCACCAATCTGTGAAGATATTTTTGTAGGATATTATTCATTAGACACATGAAGGTTGTTGGTGCATTACTGAGACCAAAGGGTAACACTATGAACTCATAATGTACATACCAAGTTTTGAAATTGGTCTTGTGGATATCTTCATCTTTTATCTGCAACTAATGGTAATTGGTTCTTAAGTCAATTTTTGAAAACACACGTGCTCCCCTTATCTCATCAAACAAAACATTAATTGACGCAAAATGATTTATTTTTTAGAGTTAGCTTGTTCAACTATTTATAGTCGATGCACACTCTAAATGCGCCATATTTTTTCTTTACAAATATTACGGGGCCCCCTCAAAGGTGACACACTTGGTCTCATATAGTCCCTATCTAGCAGTTATTGTAGCTGCAATTTCAATTCTAACAAGTCTAGTATACTCATTCTAGATGGGGATCTAGACACTGTCATAGCACCTGGTACTATATCAATAAATAAATCTATACCTCTACGAGGGGGTAATTGAGGAATTGCCTTTGGAAAAACATATGGAAACTCTCTTACAATTTGTATAGCCTCTAGCCTTTATCTTTCTACTTGTTGTTCATTTTTTTCCTCATCCACCATGTATACATGACATCCTTTCCTTATTGTCCATTCTAACTGTAATGTTGAAATTTTGCTGATTCATATTGTTTTTGGTTTTCCTCTTATCAATTTTTGTTGTTCATTTGGTCTACAAAACTCACAGTTTTTTCTAAACAGTTGATAACAACTCTCCACTAAATTTTTTACCAAATTGTTTGTAATAGGGAGGTTTCCGTCTTTTTATGTTCATGGAAGTTTTGTTTTTATCTTTATTTTTCCATGGTTTTGTTCCTCCATTTCTATTTTTGATATGACCATAACATAATCTATATTTGCGTACTGCCTCATCCATAGTTTTATGATTTTTGAATTCAATCCTCTCTTTATAAGATGTTAGTAAACAATTCATAAATCTTTGTACTTTTGCTTTCTCCTCTTTCATATAAGGCAGATACCATAGTAATTTTGTAAACTTTTTTAAAAGGCATCCATGGTAACCTTAGTTCATGGAATTCCTTAGCACAGTCATCATTATATTGTTCGTTCAGGTACCGAGATTTAAATTGCTTCTGAAATTCCTCTCATTAAATTGTCTTCTCTTCTAATAAATGTATATTTTTAGCCTCTTCCCCATAAAGAGTGGCTTTTCAGTGCAATTGGTAAATAACCAGTCGGTCCTTGAAATTAATTGCATATTCATACACCTGAAATTATTTAATCATGTTCAGAAGCCATGCTTCTGCATCATCCTCCTTTTCCCCATCAAAAGTAGGGGATTTAATTTTCCAAAATTCTCCCTATAAATCCATTTTTTTCTTTTTCTTATGCAACTGTGAATATGTTCTATTATGTTCTTCTACACTTTCATATTTATCCGACTCTATTTCTTCCTCCTTCTATTTCAGCCTTTATGGGTCCACACTTATAGATGGATTTTTCCATCAGTTCCCTTATTCCGCGTTCTTGTTATTAATTGGCTCTCAACAGTTGTTCATTGTTTCTCTGGGGATGAGTCAGTTCTTGTTGACAATTTTTCATAATTTCCATTAACTGAGAATTTGGGGTATTGCTACCTTCTCCAAATTTGACATATGGTGCCTCTCTACCAATTATAGTTGGAGCAGACTAGCCATTCTGAGTGACCCGCTTCACTTATGTACATTAAAAAAAGTACAAGCTACTTATCAAAACTTCTATAGAAACATAAAAAATAATAATTAAAACAAATTTGTGTGTGTTTTTTTTCAATAGTGATGGTCCATTATAGGCCTAGTATTTCAAACTAGGCTCTGATAACACTTGTCACACACTCCCCTTTTAAGGTTTTTTTTTTTTTACTTTATATAAAAACTATAACCCTATATCTCTATATACCTAGATATAGACATAAGTAAGATATTCAGTTAATTTGTGTCAACATTATTATCACCATACCAAACCGGATGACTATAACTTAATAATCCAATCACATGGTTTACCTCCTTGGTGGACATATTTATTTTTTATTTTATATTTCGCTTAACTCCTTGATATATATAAATACTTTGTATAACCATAATGAATATTACATATTACTTGTCATGATTAGTCTTTCCCCTATACGTTATATTTCTTAGACTATAGAAAACATGGGTTGCATACTAGATAATTTCATTTATTTCCAAGGTATAATATGTGTTCTTATACAATAGAACTTAGGTACTTATCTCATGGTCCAGTCATATTACTTTGGCGATTCTCTCACAATATGACCTTATTGTTGTATTAATTAATAACAACTAAATGGTATCCGGTATGTTTCCCGCTTTCTTTACCACTGAGAGGACATGTCCCTAAGTTATCGTGCCTCAAGCCCGAATGCAGTACATCCTCATTTTCGCCTGTTGATCATGTGAAGGTGGAATGGGGGTCAGTATGGTGTTTTTTCGACAGCCCAGATTGTTCAAGGTAATCTGATGGTTGTCGTTGTCTTGCGTTTTTTAAAACACCTAACCCCCTTACTCCTTAGTTTGAGTTTTGCCTATTGTGTGTCGAGGCATCCTTTCCTCTGTCCAACGTTTTTTGAGGAGACTCAAACATAGGTCACTTCAAAATGAGGGAAATGGTTCATTCTTAGAGAAGAATGTCTGCTCATTATGCTAGTTTGAGTCTTTCTATCCTTTACTACATTTTCTCATGTTAATGAAAGTATGGTGGCATGAAGGTGGAATTCGGCGTTTCTTGACACTTTCCCTTGCACGACTACGACTTAAAAACCACCGTGGTTCCTCTTCAAATCCTGCGAGTATTCCATTTTCTTTTGTAATTTTTTATCTAATTGTCGTTTGAATTCTTTTAGAGTTGGCAGGTAAACTATTTACGATTTGGGGATCTTCTTTGTTGTGAAAACCCTTACGTATGGGTATTGTGGCAAACTCACATGATTACCACTCAATATGTTTTACTACTTTCCAGTTTCTCATTTAATAGGTATATGTTGTCATATGTTTTTCATTTCGTACCATTTTTTAACTAGATTATCACCCTATGTAGCTCTTTTGATATAGTAATAACTTGAATTGGATGTGGTAGAATAGTCACTACTACAGAGAAACTTCACCGAAGTTCAGGTCTTCCACAAATCCTGATATCCCCAAGTAACCTCTAAATGTTTAACATGTAATATTTATTCTACTACAATTGTGTTCTGAGGCAAAAATTCTCATTTATTTAAGGTTCCATTATGGTTTTTCTTTTTTGAACCGTAGGAGAGTGTCTAGTTCTCAATATGGCCATGGATCCCCTATTCACTCTTATTTTCTCATTAGCGTGATTAATTGTTCCCTCCAGGTATGGTTTTCTTATTGTTAGTTTTCTTGTTACGAATTTTCCTTTAAGCATTCATTATCACTACTAATTATTCCTTTTAATTATTTTTATGGCTCCTGCTTAGGTATCAAAAGGAAAAGCAATATGATCATTGCCATCCTAGGTAACTAAATATTATGGGTTATTCCTATACTTATTCACACTTGGATAAGTAGAATCTTATGACTCTTAATGTGCTCCCAAAAATTTACAAAAGTATTTACTAGGTCCTCCCTTTCTACCTAATCGTATTGGTATGGCACAATTGATAAAGGGTAATTTAGACATTTTAATTCACCTTGTGCTGAGACCCCAACTTAACTATGTGATGTGCTGCTACAGGTTGGTGGTATGCTCTTGCCTCTTTTAATATCCTTTTAAAAATGAATTCTATCGGGAAGTCCATTAGTTTTCATACTTCAACTATGATGGTGGTTACTCAGATCCATCATTATAATTAGAATTCATTTGCTTCTCCAAGGAAAATGAATTGTAGAGGTTACGACTCACAGTGTAACTCTTTGTTATATTATTAGGATTTCTCAAGTTTATTTTTGTTTAATTTATAAGTTCTCCATTCCTCATGTTTGTAACTACAATATCTCTCTCTTTGAAGTACTGGTTACTTTTCTTTGACTCCCATCTGTGATAACTTTGTACCATTTGTATTGATTGTGTAAAATCAGAGGATTTATGTAGTTTCATAGCAAATAGTTTATACCACAATGTATTTGCAATGCATCATTCGATTTTTAGTTATTTAAACACTTTTCGTGCATATCGTGGCTTAAGAGTAAACAAGTCAATTTGTGTAAATGTATTAATACCAATTAACGAATTCCATCCTTGTATATTCAGTGGATAATTAAGT
Source organism: Pinus taeda (assembly GCA_000404065.3). Taxonomy (NCBI): domain Eukaryota; kingdom Viridiplantae; phylum Streptophyta; class Pinopsida; order Pinales; family Pinaceae; genus Pinus; species Pinus taeda. Next base: position 186,063 of record APFE031696104.1, on the reverse strand, counting down.
GCTTTGTTCTATACTAAGCACTATGATTTTTGTTAGAATGGAAAAAAATTTAATCTTTAGCATTTCTTTGTTTAAGATACGTTAATTATCAGCTCTAACTAATATTTAGGTTCTTGTAGACCAATTTATTATGTACTGACTATATGTAATAGTCTTGTGTAATATGAAGTGAATTCACATGTAAAGTGATAATCTGAGCTTGGGTTTACCAAACAATTTAATATATCTTTATTTACAATTTTAAATAATTATGGTTCATATCATTTGACTATATTCCTTTATATGGGAAGTATAATTAAAATGGTAAAATATTCCTAAGAAGATTTATGGTTATTAATGTACTCTTTGAGTCCAAATTGAAGCATTCCTGTGCATAACATGCTTGAATTTTGATTCTTCATTATTTAATTTCTTTTTTAATCATGATACGAAACATTGCTATGGCATCATAGTCATTTTTAGTATCTTTTGATGTACCTACTATATACCAACCTATCTATTTAGCCACCTCGTAGCTATTAGCAATTTCACAATTATTTGTCAACAATACCTCAACCTATTCAGAAATAGGTGTTAACATAACACGATAATAAGAAATGAAGTATGAATCTATGTTAGACCTCTCAGGCGCTCTAGCTAGTCTAAACGTAGGTTATTTATTTACTAAATTACCAAAACCTCACTTGATTTCTCCATCCTGCTACAGCCATGTCTTTGATCATCCATACCTCTATACTTCGTATATCATGCCTTAGTATAACCAATTTTCTTGTGATTGGTAAGGAACTATAAAGAAGGGACCAATTCAACAATTATGTTTATGAATACCATCTTAATTCTAACATAGTGTCACCTCGATAATTAGCATAATTTTTCAGAATACCCCCCACACAATCCTACCACAATGATTTATAGAGTTTTTAAAATATAACCCAATCAACAAAATATGCACAATTATAACCGAAGAAAAAACATTCATGCTTATAGCCAAACACAATAATAATCTAGACTACAGCCAAACAACATAATTTTCTCAACAAATAACACAGCTAGAAGTTTAGATAATACGGATGCTCAACAAGTCAATTTATGCATGTATTTCACTGGATTAACTTGGAAGAAACACTTCCCCTAAACCATGAACCCTCACCTCTAGTTCTCCCCTGAGACGAGATATGTTATTATCGTAAAATCAACCAACCTCTTATGGTTCTCATCTAAGGTATTTTATATGGAATACTTAGCGGCATCCTGCTTTTGAGGGTCTACTGACCCCATAACCTAGGATTTTTTTCTATATTTTTCGAAAAAAGTATTTCCCTTTTTCGTTAAAGCCCACCATTTTCTCCTGCAACGCTTATTCACCCATACTCCATGTTCTCTCATTACTGACCAATTTAATATATTTTTGTTGTCCAATCTTATTAAACCTTTACCAACAGACCTTATGATTTTTTGGACTAAATTAAGGGAAGTTTATTCAATCCTATCGACAGTGGATTCCATATTGGAATAATGATCTCATTAACTCAAGTGTTCTTTTCCAAGTATATCTTCTAGTTTATTTTTATTATGAAAATCTGTTTATTACATCATCATATTTACTCCTAATTTAGTGTATTATGGATTTCTTGTTATTACTAAAAGTAGTTCCTTCTCCTTAAATAATATTTACATGAACACAAAGCGTTGTTATAGAAAGATCATGTACATAACATCCTTTTTCTTGAAAATTAAGTTAAAATAACCTTTTCCTGAAAGACCGAAAGGGACAGAACCCTTGATCATTGGATTCCTCTTTTTTTTTAGCAGACAATGTAATATAATGCATAGAATGCTAGCTCCCCATTAATTGGCCTATCAAGACATGTTCAAGGAGTTGGATATCTAGTCCTCTTAATTATGGTGCAAAATCCCCAACCTTTAGAATTTCATCTAATTTCTTAACGTACTGCATTACATGCAATTTGTGAGAAATCAATTAAGCATAGTGATATCAAAATCATTAGGTGGTACCGAAGGTGAAGATCTATCCTATCTGGCCATCCAGCCAGAGAAAGAGCATTGTATCCACTCATCATTTTTTAACATGGAGTAGGAATTTTTTTTTTTAATATTTCTATGTAGGTTATGAATAAAATATTTCAATATAAACATTTAGTAAAATAATCCATATTAACTATAGAAATATCAAAAACATATAGAGGGAAACTTCTCAATATAAAGGAGACATATATTTAAACAAATATTAATGAAAAAAAATATTTAAATCTCAAAACTTTTGAGCATAAATAACCAATTTCAATATGGAGTAAGCAAGGTAAATTCAATGGATGATATACACTAATAGGGTACAATACATGATAAGCATCAAATTACTTACCCCATCATACACCTCAAATTGTTCAAATGTTTTTCTATAAAATAAAGAAACATAAAATAAAATAGTAAATATAAAAATTTTAAATTGTTATTGTTATTAATCATAAAAATAATTAACATATCTTATATATATAATAATTTATGAGATATTATGGTTAAAACATTTTATTAGTTTGTTTCCCATGTGTAATTACTTCCATGCTAAGCATGAAGGTAATATATAGTGTATATACACAGATATAGAAAGAACTAGCATAGATACATTTAGAAACTTAGACCTACAACCCTTTTTTCGGTTTTGCACTTTAAGAAAGGTATGTACTTCAAGATATTTGATCTTCTTGACAGTATCATTGACTTAGGGCTAAGATGAATCCACACAAATATATTCTAGAAATTCACTTTGCATAATCAAATAATTTTGAAATACATAGAGTGTGGTGGATAATATCTTAGGCTCCAAAATAATCCATTATTCATTTTAAATTAACAAACTATGTCATACTAGATATGATATGAGATATGTATGTAAACATAACACATTAATAAACTCACATTGTGACAAGTGAAAGAGGTGGATAATAATATCTTCCATCTAAAAAAAATTGTTATTCATTTTAAATTTACAAACATGTGATACTGTGGATGATATGGGATTTGTATATAAATATAAAAATACTATAAGATGTGAAGAAAATAAATAAATGGCTCAAAAGTCATACTTTGAAGTAATGATACAATGTAGGTGTTCCGGATTGGATCCTAAAACACTCTCTAAGTTTTCATGAATGTTTGAAATTATGCTTAAAGATTCAAGTACTAGAAAAAATCAAAGCTATTAGAAGGAATCCTCGTAGGCCAGAGCAGAGCAACAAGGACCCTCAGTCGAGCGCGCAGACTGTTGGCCCATGGTAATGTGCAATGGTGCAAATTGGCAAAATCGGAGGCCAAATCAAGAAACGGGGGTGGTTTAAGCACTAATCACGTATCACAGGGTGCCCCCCTCAATGAAGGAAAGCCTCGAAGGAGCTGAACCCTAAATCGCCATAAAATTCGTAAAAGTAATGCATTCAGTTCCATAGCGGTGGATTCCACAAACTGGTAGGATATCAGAAGGCCTCAAGGCGGTAAGCAATTTTGACTGAGTCCTACCCGATTACACATATCGAGTGACACGTGTCCGGTGGATGAGAGAGAAAACCACATGCATCGGATGGGTAAACATCGTGCGACTTGTCAGCTGGATATGAAGGACGACCGTAGGATCTTGGGGGCCCATATCAATGACGGAGATGTGTCTTGATGACTGACCGGATTTGACAGGTCAAAAAGCAAGATGACAGGGGATATGAAGTTGTGGATGATAAGCTGGCAAATGATTCATGATTCATGGGCGATCTTGAAGCAAATGGAATTAACGACCATTCAAAAATGATTCAAGGAATATGAAACCCAATTCATTGGGAAACAGGTGGCCACCTTCTTGCAAGGCATTACCCAGTAATGATGACGCAAAGCAGAGAAATTTGAATAGATAGAGGTAAGGAAACGAGAAGGCCGGGAAGTAGAAAAAACCGTCAAAATAGCAAACTCGCTTTAAAGCCATGACCTAACAGAAGAAAAAAAACACAGAGAGAGGTAGGCAAGAAGCTAATAGAAGAGAACAAAGAGTAGAAGCCAAGCTGACCTGAAGGTAGCATCAAGTCAGACAGAGCCAAAGAGAGTCAGAGAGTTTGTGTACTCCATTGAAGGCTTGAGAGGTTCAAGCAAACTCCTCGGCATAGGCCTGTCATACCACTATGACCCTTAGATGTTGAGTTTCAGTAAGGAGATCCAGTCCACTCCATTCCTACTGACTTCATGCTATTTAGTGAGTCTTGAATCAAGCTCACTGTTGTAAAAAACTCTACTTGAAAACATAATAGAGAGGCCACCATGGAAAGGCTAGACCAGGAGACGTAACCTAGGAACATTGGGTGAACTACTTATTATACTTGTTTTGTTTACATGTTTGACTGTTATGTTTTCTCTGATTTCCTTAGTGTCTATGTATTCTAGCAATCTTATCGATTTGTTGCATAAGTAACATAGGAACATCCATGCACATGAGTGTGTAATACCCTTAATTCATTTTCCTGGATAAATTACAGGTCATGTGGTATCAGAGCTCTAGGTTTCTAAGGTTAGACAAGCTTGTGCCACATCTTGTTATTGAATGCTAAGTAGATCAATGCTTAAATTAGGAGAAGGAGAGTTGACTGAAACTAACTCAGAAATTGGAAGAGTTTATTCTAAGAGGAAAATGTCAGAAAAAAATCCCTTGGAATTAGACCCCCAGTTCATGGATAGTTTGATGTCCATGATATCCATGGTGGAGGAAATGTATAGGAAATTTAAGAAAAATAGAGATGAAGATTCATCAAACTCCAAACAAGACAAAGGAGTAGAAGAATCTCTCCTCCATGACCACTCTAAGGGCAAAGGGAAAGAAGAAAAAAATTTTGATGCCTCCTAGTAGCCCTGAAAATAAACACAAGACATATTTGATTAAATTAGATGTTAACTTTGGTTTACCAATATATGATGGAGAGTTGAATGCAGAGCATTGACTTAGACAAGAGTAAGATTCAGCTGGCCAGCCTACACCTTGGAGGGACTTCCTTGGTATGGTGGGGAGGCAACACACAAGTTGACATGAAGAAACATGGTAAGATTCTTTCTGTCTAGAGTGAATTTGTTTCTGTAATTAAAAATCAATTCTATCCACTAGTCTACATGCAGCAAGTCATGATGAGTTGGCAAACTCTTCGACAACTAAAAGGGAAAAGTGTAGAAGGTTACACCCAAGAATCAAGGAAGAGAGCTTTGATTCGAGGAATTTCTTTAGACCCACCTGAGACTCTATTGAAGTATATAGGTGGTCTACATAGCTACATGAGGCACACTATCCTCCCGTTTAATCACACTAGCATATATGAGGTATCCATTTAGGCTACGCATCTAGAAGCTAGAGGTAAGAATGGGAACCCAGAAGTTGGGGGATCATCCAAACCCACTGCAAGAAAAAATAAGCAGAAAAGAAAATAGAAATGGAAACATAGGAAGACAAACACTGTACATAAAAGCAAGTCTTCATGCACTCACAGTAAGAAGGATGGGCATGATGATGAACACTGCTAGATTCTGCACCCAAAGCTGAAACCTAAGAAGTTCAAGGGCAACAAGAAGAAGACTACTACAAGTATTCAAAAGGATTTGGGGTTGTTAGTGTCAGTCTTTGCAACCTTCCTCCAGTGATCAAACATGCTCTTACAAAAAGATTTTAAGGTGTCAAGTTCAAATTTTGTCATTTCAATGAGTCTTCAAGCAAAATTTTTGGTCACTAGGCATTAGGTCTAGGGTTTTCTTTTACTCCTTTCAAATTTGTCCAAATTTCGGTCCATGTCACCATTTAGCTGAGTGTACCATTATTTAGAGGGTTTTCATCATCATGTCAAGTTCCACTGGGTCATTTTATACCTTGTTCATGCTTCAGTTGTTCCTAGGTAAAGTTCATTTCCCTCTCCTAGGGTTTTGAAAGTAATTCCTCTTGGATGGTCAAATCATCACCAAAACATGTATCTTGATGTTCATACACCTTCCCCTATCCTTAATGTACTTTATTAAACACTTCCCATCACTGAGATCCCCCAAATTCCACATTTTTGCAAAAACCCTAGTTTCTTGCTACAACTTGACAATTTTTTAGACTAGGCTTGTGTTTTGTCCTTTTGGACCTCTTCCCCTCACTCAATATTTGAAATTCGACTTTCCCCTGCTTCTTAGCATCCCTCCCTACCCAAAATTTTCTCAAGAATTCAGAAGCCCTTTATCCCCTTCATTTCACTTCATTTCAACAAATCCCCTGTTCCACACATCGGGATGGGTTTTACTCCAATGATGTTTCTGAGTAATAAAAGATGAATTTGGGAATACTGAGAGTGGTGTTTTTCCACAATATTCCAATGAAGAGAAACCTCATTCACTTTTTACACAGGGGTCATGGTTCTAGAGAAATGTCAAAAATACAATTTCCTCAGGAGAATTGATGCACCTCTGAAGTGACCGTGGGAAGATAAAGTTTTCTCCTAGATTAGTTGGCCAAATGACTTCATTTATGAGTCTTTAGATAAATAAAACCAAATATCTTTCCAATGAGCTATCATGAGCTCAATTTGAAGTTGAGGAAGACCTTCAAACATTGACTACAACAACACTCTACCTTTAGGCAACCTCATTTTGCACATTTTGACCAGTGTTGGGAGCTTTGATTTTTTATAGATAAAATGAACTCCAAATTGAAACATTCTAGTTGTTTTGGAAATTAGACTCGACAACCTTTCGAACGAGCTATCTTACGCCCAATTTGGACACCAGGAAGGCCTCCAAATGTCTCCTGCAGAATGCGCTAAGCATAGGGTTTGGAGGCGCGATGCATTGGGTTTGTGGCATAACGCATAGAGCTGGAAGCCTGATTTCACTCACAAACTCTCCCAAATTGAAAAATGTTCTCAATATTCTTGTGTTCAAGTAATTTAACACCTCCATATTTCCAATGTATGAGTTTCCATCAATGTTTATAGTGTTTCAATAGGTTAAAAACAAAACCCTAGTTCCTTGCAAAGTTGTGTTGAGAAACTTGCCTAGGGTTTGCAAAATTGCAACTTTGCCGTTGTATCCCCATTTTCATTTTTCTCTCACCAAACTTCACTCATATTAATTTCCCTCTCCCCTTTCATTCACATTCCCTTGTCCCCTTATCCATAAAACTAAAAACCCTAATCCCTAATCCCACTATTCCCAAACCCTATTCAAATATCCCCAAAACCTAATTGATATCCCAAAGCCTAAATACTATTCCCTAAACCCTTTCATTGCCAAAAACCCTACAACTAGCCTCAAATCCTCCCCTCCTCAGTCCCACTCATCCATGGAGCTCAAAAACATGCAAGCAACCGACAAGTTGCTAAGAGAAGGAAAACCAAGTCGACAACACTTGAAAGGGAAATTCAAGCTGAGAATGAATCTTGGCTTGAGAGGCAAAAATTTCACTTGCGAAAGGATGCTAGAGAAGGCCAAAAAAGAGAAGAAATTGTTGAGGCACATGGCCTACTATTACTTGGCGAAAAGCAAAAGTTGCAGGGCAAGAATCAAGAGCTTGAAAGAAAAGTTGAAAAGGGCATCGAGGAGAAATATTGGCCAAAGCTTCCTTGGCCCAACACAATTCTTAATGGAGAAGACTCGGCCCAAATTTCAAAAAATTTGGAGCACATTTTGCATTTTTGAAATTTTTGGCACAAAAAACAAAGTTTTATGCCCTATGCATCGCACCACCTGGCGCTCGCTTTTGATGAAGGCACCATTTTTAGAAAAAATCAACATATTTGGATTTGTGATGAAAAAATATGCATGCTCACAAATGGCCAAGAAATTTTGACAGGTTTTGAGCCCCCAAAAAGGTCAAAAACACCCTAAAAATGGCCTTTCTGCCCCTATTTTGGCACATAGGAAGCAATATTGGGAGAAATGCATTTTGGAGGGGTAAAGGGAGGCCAAATCCACTTGGGTTCGAAGGTAGACAGGAAAAAATTTCCAAAAAACACATTTGGAGTGAATTTGGACATCGTGAAGACCTCCAAAATTGGGTCCAAACAGGTGCTACGCATAGAGAATCAGGCGTGGCGAATAGAGGAAAAATTTCTAGTTTGACCAAGCATTGCTCTATTTTTCACCCAACTTTGGCCAGTTTGACCTTTTCACTTTCTTAATGGAAAATTTTTGATGTAATTTAATGTACATTGATAGATCATGATGTAAATATGTCAATTTTTCACTCATGGAGGTAGATTCATCTATCAAAAGTTGTTTGCAACTGAATGAATCAGTTCCCTAGTTTCTAGAGGCATGCTATTCCACTACCTAATTTGTACTTCTCAGTTTATAATTAGTTGGAACAGCTCCTAAATTTGTGAGCGTGACCCCTAGAGGCTAGGATGAGTTATGGTTTGTCTATATCTTGTGATATCTCAGTCATTAACATGGTTGGACTCTTGAGAAAGCAAGGAGCTTCATTGTACACTCATATCAGCATTTTGGCTAAGGAATTGAGACCAGGGTTTGCAACACTCTTTGGGATCCCTGTGGAATGTTTTTTTGGTACAATGCTTTCTTATGTATTTTTTAATTTGCTTATGTATTACGTATGTCATTTTCCCTCTTATTTCTTCTCAGCTAAATCAAACAAGAGTGTAAGTAGAATACATTGAAATCACAGTGCTCTACTTGAAGTTTACTTTAGTTTCTTGTTGTTTTCAACTATTTGGAGAGGATCCATGGCTTCTCTTGCCCTCTTCAACTCCTCCTCTGTCTAGTCCATCTATCTCATTCGATTTAGAGTGTCAAATACAGTTCCCTACATTTCCCCATTGAGCCCTCTACAGTACTAAGCCTCATTCCCTGCACCTAAAGTTTGCTTTTCCCATTAGATCCCACAAACACATCATTTTATTCAATCAAACTCCTTTGCACCTATACCTGGCCTAAGATCACTAATTAAGTCAGTCATGTCAAGCCCTTAGTGATCATAACTCACTGAGATTGACTCGGAGAGAGCCCTCTCCTAACCTGGTAGGGCTAGCTACCTAGTTGAGTGTGGTTTGATGTTGGCCCTAGATGCTATCTTTTTTAGCCTAAGGTAGATTTAGGCTCTAACATAGTGGCGACCATACTGGGGAGAATGTTTATTTTCATTGTTTGGATTTTTAGACTACAGACGGAGCCTGAAGTTAGCCAGGTAGCCTTCGAAACGCTCTTGCTTTGCATTAGCAAAAGTAGATGAAATCTACTTCAGTCAATCTCTGGTCTAGTTTATAAACTGAACATTTGATCTAAACAATCACCCCAGTACATGTATCAAGTTATATTTTATTGTTGATGGTGAACAATTATCAGATGGAGCAAGGCTGAAATCATTCACCTGGCAATTCCAAATCATTTTCGAGATCAGATCCAAAGTCTCCACTAGAGGATGAACCCGACTAGCAAAAACATGAAAGGACAATATGGACAGATCAGGTATTCAAGTTGGAATTTCATCCAATACATTTTGTTCTTTGTCATAAATTATTTATTCTCTTTTCCCGAGAATGTCAAGAAGGCTTTGCAAAGTATATTGCATTTGAGAAAATATCCTTGGCCTGCAGTTGACTCTTTGCCTTTGAAGATTGTAAATACCAAAGATTTACATGCCTTTGAGCTTGATCAAGACCCTTTTTCTAAAACTTACGATGTCTCTCTTCAAAATGATGAGCTTAAAGAGACCAAGACTGATTCTAAACCTTATGTACATACTCCTACACCTTGTAAAATTCCAGATCGATACAAACCTCTGATTTTACCTCCTATATTCCATGCTTTCCCTAAAAATCATGACCTATATCTACCAAGATTTCATGGTGATTGCGACAACATCACTGCTCAGAGACATATTCTAAATTTTGAGTCTTTTCTTGACCTTTTTGAAGTTGATGAAGAGGTTGTCAGTATTAGGCTTTTTTCTCTTTCTTTGCAAGCCAATGTCAAGAGTTGGTTCAAAACCTTTCCTGATTTGAGTATCTTAGATTTCTAGCAGTTTTTCAAAGTTTTCTTCTACAGGTGGGTGGTAAGATAGAACCCTTTCTTGATTATAGAAGGGTATAACCAGCTTAAAAGACAACTAGGAGAGATAGTGCAACAATTTTCCGCCAGATTTAACGAAGTTTATTATTTGATGCCTGTTAATATAAGACCTCCTCCTGGATCCATTCTCTTGCACTACCCGGGTGCCTTTGATACGGAAATGGAGTTTCAGCTGAGGGAAAGGAACCTTGCAACACTTGAAGAGATGCAGAATAGTGCAGTATATGTAGAGGCTCATTTGCTGATCCAGAGGGCAAAGTTGAAGGAAGAAAAGATGAAAAACATAGATCCAGAGGAATCAACATCTCTAGAGGTAAAGCTTGACATTTTGTAAGTGCAATGGAAGAGATGATGCAAAGGATCACCACAAGGAATGAGTATAATGTTAAAGCCCATGGCTCACTGATTGAAGAAGAACAAGTTGCTGATCAAAAACATCTTCTTTCTTATCCTAGTTGTCATAGATCTAATAATGATTGTTTTATAGATCATCTTGGAGAAGAGAGATCTACTAATATGACATGTATGCTTGATGATGTTTTTTATACTAATTATTTGCCTCAATTTGATTAGTTTGATGATGATTATGTTCTCCAAACAGAAGCTAATCTTGGAGACAATTCAACATCTAGTTTGTTGGAAGAAGAAGTTCATTGTCAGCAGCTTGAATACAGTGATCAACCATTACATATCAGCTATGGAAATGATGAGGAAAGTGCAACAAATTTTGAAGTAAGTGAAGGATCTTTGCCTTTTTGTTTTTCTTTGTTTCAGCTCATCAGAGACAACATTCATGCAATCAGAAATCAACTTCCGATAAGTCTTGATCTAGACCATCTTGAGAGCAATGAAAACCTTGTTCAAGGTTTTTCATATCTAGAGTTGCATCCCCCGAATGCCTCTGATTGTCAATTTGCAGATGAAGACATGGAAGCTGGCACATATGATCAAATGATGCGAGATTATTCTGTACCATTTTGTTTCGAATCATTTTAGTTTTTGAAGGAAAATTTACATAGTACATTTTTAGTAAAGGATGAGCAGCCTGTAGAAAGTCATGTAATCTCATCGGAACCAATAGAAAATTGGTTGTAGCTATCTTTTCAAGTTTTTCATGATCCAATAGCTGATGTTTTGGATGATGTTTGTAGTCAAAGTTCTTCTCCATTGACTACATGTGAGCTTGAAACATGTGCTGATATAAAATTGATCTGGCAGTTGGTTTCTTTGTCATTTTCAGCAGGAGTCTCGTCACAAATCTCAGATGAAATTTTGCATTCATGGTATGAGGAAAAGAGAAGTAATCCATTGGATGAGCTAAGTCCCAGTGTGCATGAATTTTGAGATTCTTATGCAGTGTTTTTGGAGGCGGATAGAGAATACATAGTTTTCAACGGATCTATTTCCAAGTTTTCATGGGAGGTGCCTTTCAGTAGTTCTCTCTTGTTGTTCATAAGCGAGCACTTTCAAAGAATTCAAGCAACAACTGGAATACTTACTTGGTTGCATTGGTTGTTTCATTTCAATTGATCAGGTGATGAATGGAACAACTAGAGTAGGTTTTGATGAATAAGCTCTACTTTGAGCATCATTTCTAGTTTGTCGGTTGTGTTTAAGTGTAGAGTCAGTTTTTAGTTAAGTGAGAGTCAACTTGTGTCATCAAGTCATCAGTTTTCAATCATGCATTTCAGCTTGAGTTTTTTACTCCATTGCCCAATGGACAAGACACTGATCTGCTCTCCCAAAGATCTGTCGTTCATGGCACCTCCAAGGAGCTACTATCCCCATTGGAGCCAATGTTAGTGTCAATCTTTTCAGCCTTCCTCCAGTGATCAAACATCCTCTTAAAAAGCGATTTTAAGGTGTCAAGGTCAAATTTTTTCATTTCAGTGAGTCTTCAAGAAAAATTTGGTCACTAGGTATTAGGTCTAGGGTTTGCTTTTACTCCTTTCAAATTTTTCCAAATGTTGGTCGATGTCACCATTCATCTGAGTATACCATCATTCAGAGGGTTTTCATCATCATGTCAAGTTCCATTGAGTCATTTTACACCTTGTTCATGCTTCAGTTGTCCCTAGGTAAAGTTCATTTCCCTCTCCTAGGGTTTTGAAAGTAATTTACCTTGGATGGTCAAATTATCAGAAAAACTTGTATCCTGATGTTCATACACCTTCCCCTATCCTTAATGTACATTATTAAACACTTCCATCACTAAGATCCCTCGAATTCCACATTTTTTCACAAACACTAGTTTCTTGCTACAACTTGACAATTTTCTAGACTAGGCCTGTGTTTTGCCCTTTTGGACCTCCTCCCCTCACTCAATATTTGAAATTACACTTTCCCCTTCTTCCTAACATCCCTCCCTACCCAAAATTTTCTCAAGAATTTAGAAGCCCTTTATCCCCTTCATTTCACTTGATTTTGACAAATCCCCTGTTCCACACATCGAGATAGGTTTTACTCAAATGATGTTTCTGAGCAATAAAAGATGAATTTGTGAAACTGAGAGATATTTTTGTTGACAATGTTCCAAGAAAGAAAAACCTTCTTCACTTTTTACACAGATGTCATGGTTTTAGAGAAATGTCAAAAATACAATTGCCTTAGGAGAATTGATGCACCTCTGAAGTGACCTTGGGAAAACAAAGTTTTTTCCTAGCTTAGTTAGCCAAATGACTTCATTGGTGAGTCTAATGGAAATTAAACACAAATAGATTTCGAATGAGATATCATGATCTCAATTTGGAGTTGAGGAAGACCTTCGAAAGTTGACTGCAACAACACTCTGCCTTTCAGCAGCCTCATTTTGCACATTTTGACTAGTGTTGGGAGATTTGACCTTTGATAGGGAAAATAAACTCCAAATTGAAATGTTCTAGCTTATTTAGAAGGTAGACTCAATAAATTTTCCAACGAGCTATCTTGCGCCCAATTTGGATACAAGGAACGCCTCCAAAAGTCTCCTGCAAAATGCGCTACGCATAGGGTTTGGAGGCACAGCGCACTGGGTTTGTGGCGCGACACATAGAGATGGAAGCCTGATTTCACTCACAAACTCTCCCAAATTGAAAAATTTGCTCAATATTCTTGTGTTAAAGTAAGTTAAAACCTCCATATTTCCAATGTATGATTTTCCATCAGTGCTTATGGTGTTTCAATAGGTTAAAAACAAAACCCTAGTTCCTTACAAAGTTGTGTTGAGAAAATTGCCCAGGGTTTGCAAAATTGCAGTTTTGCCATTGTATCCCCATTTTCATTTTTATCTCACTACACTTCACTCATATTAATTTCCCTCTCCCCTTTCATTCACACTCACCTATCCCCTTATCCCTAAAAGTAAAAACCCTAATCCTTAATCCCACTATTCCCAAACCCTATTCAAATATCCCCAAACCCTAAATGTTATCCCAAAGCCTAAATACTATTCCCTAAACCCTTTCATTCCAAAAAACCCTACATCTAGCCTCAAATCCTCCCCTCATTAGTCCCACTCATCCATGGAGCTCAAAAACATGAAAGCAACTGGCAAGTCGTTAAGGGAAGGAAAACCAAGTCGACAACCCTTGAAAGGCAAATTTATGTTGAGTGTGAATCTTGGCTTGAGAGGAAAAACTTGTGCTTGGGAAAGGATGATAGAGAAGGCCAAAAGAGAGAAGACATTTTTGAGGCACATGGCCTACCATTACTTGGCGAAAAGCAAAAGTTGCAAGGCAAGAATCAGCAGCTTGAAATCAAAGTTGGAAAGGGCATCGAGGAGGTGAAAGGAGCATGATAGACTTCAGATATTGGATGAAGCTTCCTTGGCCCAACACAATTCTTGATGGAGAAGACTCAACCAAAATTTCAAAGAAATTGGAGCACTTTTTGCTTTTTTGAAAATTTTGGCACAAAAAACAAAGTTTTCTGCCCTATGCGTCGTGCCACCCGGCGCTCGCTTTTCATGAAGGCATTCATGAAGGCATAATTTTTAGAAAAACTAAACATATTTGGATTTTTCATGAGAAATATGCATGCTCACAAATGGCCAAGAAATTTTGACAAGTCTTGAGCCCCCAAAAAGGTCAAAAACACCCTAAAAATGGCCTTTCTGCCCCTATTTTGAAACACAGGAAGTAGTATTGGGAGAACTGAGTTTTGGAGGGGAACATTGAAGCCAAATTGAAAAATTCCACTTGGGTTGTAAAGTAGACAGGTAGACCTTTTCACCAAGCAAATTTGGTGCAAATTTGGACATCTGGAAGGCCTCCAAAAGTGCTTCCAAATAGGTGTTATGCATAGAGAATCAGGCGCGGCGCATAGAGGAAAAATTGCTAGCTTAACCAAGTATTGCTCTGTTTTTCACCCAGCTTTGGCCAGTTTGAATTTTTCACTTTCTGAATGGAAAACTTGTGATTTAATTTAATGTACATTGATGGATCATGATGTAAATATGTCAAATTTTCACTCATGGAGGTAGATTCATCTATCAAAAGTTGTTTGCAACTGAATGAATCAGTTCCCTAGTTTCTAGAGGGATGCTATTCCACTGCCTAATTTGTAGTTCTCAGTTTAGAATTAGTTGGAATAGATCCTAAACTTGTGAGCTTGACCCCTAAAGGCTAGGATGAGTTATGGTTTGTCTATATCTTGTGATCCTTCAGTCATTAGCATGATTGGACTCTTGAGAAAGCAAGGAGCTTCATTGTACACACATATTAACATTTTGGTTAAGGAATTGAGACCAGGGTTTGCAGCACTCTCTGGGATCCCTGTGGCATTTTGTTTTGGTACAGTGATTTCTTATTTATTTTTGAATTTTCTTATGTATTATGTATGTCATTTTCCCTCTTATTTCTTCTCAGCTAAATCAAACAAGAGTGTAAGTAGTACACTGAAATCACAGTGCTCTACTTGAAGTTTACTTTAGTTTCTTGATGTTTTCAACTGTTTGGAGAGGATCCATGGCTTCTCTTTCTCTCTTAAACTCCTCCTCTATCTAATCCATCCATAACATTCGATTTAGAGTGCCAAATACAGTTCCCTACCTTGCCCCATTGAGCCCTCTGCAAGATTGAGCTTCATTCCCTGCACCCAAAATTTGCTTTTCCCATTAGAGCCCAGAAACACATTATTTTATTCAATCAAACACCTTTTCACCTATACCTAGCCTAATATCAGTAATTAAATCAGTCATCTGAAGCCCTTAGTGATCATAATTCGCTAAGATTGATACGGAGAGAGCCCTCTCTTGACCTGGTAGGGCTAGCTACCAGGTCGAGCGTGGTTTGATGTTGGTCTTGGATGCTACCCGTTTAAGCCTGAGGTAGATTTGGGCTCTAACAGGAGTCAGACTCAGGAGATGAAACAACAATCGTAGGCACTGGTATAGAAGGTAAAAATTTAGAAGCATCTACTAGTAATTCTGCACAATCTACTGATAATGAAGAAAATAAGATAAAAATACATGAGCTTTTTCATATTCGAGTTATTTCCAATCATCAAAAGATTGATACTTTGTTTGATAGTGGCTCACAATTAAATTTAATTTATGAAGCAATTGTAAAGAAGTTTGGATTACTAACCACACCTCACAAGAAACCATATCCATTAGGTTGGTTATGTGATAAAGCGAAGCTACAAGTGACTAAACAATGTAAACTTATGTTTTCTTTTGGGTCAACATTTGTAGATGAGGTTGAGTTAGATATAGTTCCTTTGGATATATGTGGAATTGTTTTAGGAACTCCTTACTTGTATGATCGAAAAGCTATTTTATATAGAGATGAGAACAAGTATCTACTCGTTAAAGATGGAATCAAATATATTGTAAGAGCTCATAAGATCAAGAATAATTATACTCTCACAAACTCAGGGCAGATGAAAAAAATTATAAATTCATGCAAACAATTTTTACAGATGGTTGTAAAGGAAAAGAAACCTGATAAAACCAATGTATTTGAGGGCTGTGACGCTAAACAGCAAGCTAATTTATAAAAATTAGTTTCAGAATATCATACATTGTTTCAAAACCTAAAGGTCTACAGCCCAAAAAAGAAATAGTGCATGATATTAATTTGTAGCAAGATGCTCCATTTGCTAACATCAGAATGTACAGGTAGTCTACTTAGATAATGTATAAATCAAGAAGCAGGTGCAATAGCTACTCGAGAAGGGGTTCATCAGACCTGGCACATCACCATGCCGGTCTCCAATTGTTTTGGTGAGAAAGAAATATGGCTAGTGGAGAATGTGCATTGATTATTGAGCACTGAATAAGATAACAATCAAAAATCGTTATCCCCTTCCTCGCATAGATGATCTATTAGATCAATTGAAAGAAGCTGTTTATTTTTCCAAGTTAGACTTGCATAGTGGCTATCATTAGGTCAGAGTTGCAGAGCAAGATGCATGGAAGACTGCTTTCAAAACAAGGCAGGGATTGTATGAGTGTCTGGTTATGGATTTCGGCTTAACTAATGCTCCCGCTAGTTTCATGAGAATAATGAATGATGTACTCAGACCATTTCTTGATGATTTTGTTATCATGTATCTAGATGACATTCTTATATTCAACAAAACATGGGAAGAACATTTAAAGCATGTTAAGTAGACTCTAGATGTTTTGAAGAGAGAATATATTTATGTTAAACTCTCAAAATGTGAATTTGGCAAAACATATTTGAATTATTTGGGACATATAGTCGGGGGTGGTGAATTGAAGAAAGATCCCTCTAAGGTTGCAGTCATTGTAAACTCGCCTAAACCCAAATCTGCTATAGAAGTTAGAAGCTTCTTAGGAGCAGCACAATATTGGAGAAACTCTATTTCTAAATTTTCCTTAATTGCAACTCCCTTGCATGCTTTAATGGGATTGAACAAGGTGTTTTAGTGGGGAGGCAAACAGTAGAAAGCCTTTGACACCTTGAAAGAAAATATTAGTACAACACTAGTACTAGCATTGCCCGATCTTCAAAGACCATTTGAGATTGAAACAAATGCAAGTGACTATGTCGTGAGAGCAGTGTTGATGCAGTACGATAAACCCATATCTTATCATTCTGACACATTTAATTCTGCAGTAGTTAACTATCCCACATATGATAAAGAATTGTATGCATTAGTACAGAGTGTGAAAAAGTGGAAACATTACTTAATGGGCAAAGAGATAGTTATACATACTGATCATCAACCACTTCAATATCTACACTCCCAAACTATGTTGCAGCAATCAAGACACTATAGACGGATGGGTTTTCTACAACAGTTTCATTTAGCCATCAAATATAAAAAGGGCATACACAATAAAGTTGCAGATATGTTATCTAGACCAATTATAAATGCATCTACTATACTTAAGCATAATTCAGTATTGCATGAAAGCTACATTGAACAATACGCTCAAGATATAGATTTTAAAGATGTATATTCAACTTTAAGTCAAGGAAAATGAGTAGAAGAATTGGATTATCATGTTAAGGACCAACTCTTGTATCATTTTGGGAAGTTATGCATTGAACAAACTGAAAGAGTAAAGATAATTCGAGAAGAACACACTTCTCTAATATCAGGTCACTTTGGTGTAAGTAAAATAGTTGCACAGCTACGAAGATTTTGTTATTGGCCAAAAATGAATGAGATAGTTTCTAGATATTTAAGAGGGTGTACCATGTGTCATAAAAGCAAAGCCCAGCAATAGAAAACTAGGCTTGTACACTCCACTACCAATTCCTTCTCATCCTTGGGAAAGTGTTTCCATGGACTTTGTTGGAGGACTGCCTAAATCTAGGAAAGGTCATGACTATTTATATGTTTTTGTGGATAGGTTCAACAAAATGTGTATTTTAATACCTTGTAACAAACAGATTACTGTTGAACAAACTGTTAAGTTGTTCTTTCAGCATGTATGGGTTCATTTTGGATTACCCACTTCCATAATATCTGATCGAGATACCCGATTTGTTGGGAAATTTTGGTCAAGTTTGTGGGAATTGATGGACACCAAGCTGAAGAAGAGCACAACTTTTCACCTGCAAACAGATGGCCAAACTGAAGTGGTCAACTGGACAGTAATCCAGTTGCTCAGAGGCTATTGCAGTAAGCATCCCAAACTTTGGGATGAACATTTATGTTATGTGCAACATGCTTACAACCGAGCTAAACATTTTTCTACACAAAGATCTCCTTTTGAGACCTGTTTTGGTTTCACACCAAGGTCTCCCATGGATTTTGTCTTTGTTAAAGACATAGCAGTTGATGGACACAGTGATGTGGACAAGGCAACCAAGTTCATTGAACAAATCCAAGAGATTCACTAGGCAGTACAGAAACAACTGGAAAAGAGCCAAGCCAAGCCAAGTACAAGGCAGTACATGACAAGCATCGAATGGAGCATAGTTTCCAAGTTCATGATCAAGTCTGGCTGTATATTAGCAAAGACAGAATGCAAGGTGAAGG
This sequence comes from Pinus taeda, assembly GCA_000404065.3. Lineage (NCBI taxonomy): Eukaryota > Viridiplantae > Streptophyta > Pinopsida > Pinales > Pinaceae > Pinus > Pinus taeda. The sequence goes on along the minus strand of APFE031696104.1, from coordinate 167,529 downwards.
TAAGAAGCTCAAGCCAATAAGGTATGGACCTTTCAAGGTACTCAAGAAAATTGGTGAGAATGCTTTTTGCCTTGATCTACCAACTTACATGCACATCTACTCAGTCGTTAATGCAAAGAACTTGAGAGTATTTGAACCTCCATTAATCAAAGATCCCAAAGAGCAGAGTCAATTGCCTTTTATTGATGATCTGTTTCCTGAATATCTTATTGAATTGTAGGAAGATACAGTTCTGGATAGGAAGGTAAGAACTACGCACAGAGGGGATGTTGAATACCTCAGGATTGGACTCAAGGGTTCAAAGCCAAGCAGTGAAAAATGGATAGAAATTGAGCAAGAGAGGAAGCAATACCTTCACTCAATTGATGCTTAAAAGAAAACCAACTTTTGGTGGTCCAAAAGCTTTTTCAGTGGGAAGATCGTGATCTGAATTGGATCCTAAAACACTCTCTAAGTTTTCATGACTATTTCAAATTATGCTTAAAGATTCAAGTCCTAGAAAAAATCAAAGTTATCAGAAGGAATCCTCGTAACAGATGCAGTTGTGGCCAGAGCAGAGCAACGAGGACCCATGTTCAAGCACACATACCATTGGCCCATGGTAACACGCACTTGTGGAAACTGGTAAAACCAAAGGCCAAATCAAGAAACGGGGGTGGTTTCCAATACACGATATCGCAAGGCGTCCCCCTTAGTGATGGAAAGCGCCAAAATGCCTAGACCAAAAATCATTGTAATATTCGGAAAAGAAACACATTCGGTCCCATAGTGCGGGATTCCACAAACTGGCAGGATATCGAAAGGCCTCGAGGCAGCAAGAAATTTTGACTGAGTCCCGCCTGATGCCACACATCGAATGACACACGTCCGGTAGATGAGAGAGAAGATTGGCCGCATCGAACAGGTAAACATCATGCAACTTGTCCTCCTGATATGAAGGATGACTGTGGGATCTAGGGGGGCTAGATCAACGGTGGAGATGTGTCCCGATGACTTACGAGATTTGAGAGTTCAAAAAGTAAGATGACAGGGGATTTGAAGTCCGACGTGGATGATGAGTTGGCAAACGATTCATGATTCGCGGGAGATCTTAAAGAAAACAGAATTAACGACCATTCAAAAATGATTCAAGGAATTTGACACCTATTTCATTGGGAAACAGGTGGTGACCTCCCTGCGAGGTGTTACCCGGTGATGATGACATAGAGAAGAGGAATTCGAACGGATAGAGGTAAGGAAACCAGAAGGTCGGGAAGCAGAAATGAACAATTAAAAGAACAGACTAGCTTTAAAGCCATGACGTGACAGAAGCAAAAAAATCATAGAGAGCGGGAGAAAAGAGTTAGCTAGACGCAAGAAGCTAATAGCAGAGAACAAAGAGTAGAAGCTGAGCTGACTTGAAGGCAACATCGAGCCAGACAGAGCCATAGAGAGTCAAAGAGTCTGTGTACTCCATTGAAGGCTTGAGAGGTTCAACCAAACTCCTCGGCATAGGCCTGTCATACTACTGTTACCCTCAGAGGTCGAGTTTCAGTAAGGAGAGTTTGTGCACTCCATTCCTATTGACTTCATTCTGTTTAGTGAGTCCTGAATCGAGCTCACTGTTGTAAAAAACTCTGCTTTAAGCTATAATAGAGAGGCCAACACTGAAAGGCTAGACCAGAAGATGTAGCCCATGAGTTTTGTTTACATGTTTTACTATTATGTTTTCTCTGATTGCCCCAGTGTCTATGTATTCTAACAATCTTATCAATCTATTGCATAAGTAACATAGGCACATCCATGCACATGAGTCTGTAATACCTTTAATTCATTGTCTTGGATAAATTTCAGATTAGTAGGGGTTCTAGGGAAATTGAAATATTGAAAGAAAACAAGGAAGAAAAAAAATAAAAATAAAAAAGAAAAAACTACAATCAAAATGAGAGAAGGAAACGAAAAATTGAAAGACTAAAGAAAACCACACTCAAAAATAAGTTATGATCAACTAGTCTTTATGAGGTTTGAATTCTAGATTGATTTGTTTACAATTCAAACTTATTTCAATTTTGGCCACAACTATTTTGATAGGATGAAAGCTAAAACAATCACATCATATAAGTGCACAATAGTTTTCTATTGATGAATAAGAAGTTGATATCAAACACATTAAAAAATACCAATATTTTATTTTATTAATATTTTAAAATACAAATTTTGAGGTTAAATAAGGTGAGTAGTGTTTAATTCACTACCTGAAGTGCGAGTTCTTTTAGATTCAGCTACTCCACAACCTGGGATGATACCGAATTCATCTCTTATCTTTGCTTAAATAAAACACTAAGGAGTCTCTCATATCAGTAGCGATAACATGCTCCTCTTTACAACACGTCTTTCAATCCATGCCAAATTATAATATTCATTAAAAAGATATGTAGACTCCTTAGGCTTTTATTTAAACAAAGATACTATGTGCATTTGGTACCAACCGTGTTGTAGAAGAATTATACTAAAATAAGTTGTACTACTCATTGTGGATGGAACACTGGTTATTTCCATATTCAAGATGACCACTAAAGGAATTGTGTCAATAGACCCAAAGGAGTTACCAACGTAAAAAGGCATGTGTTGCACTCAGTGGTAGAGTGTGTGATAGGCAACGTTGGCTTGGTCTCTTCTAGGCAATGATGGGGTGTTCTCCAAATGCTGATTGGCGTCATCTGTAACACAATTGTGAGCAATTTTATGAGAGCATAAAAAAATTGGCTTCTCCTTGAGATTGTATTTGGGTTACAAACGCCCATAATGGGTGCCTTAAAAACATTTTATCTCCCCACCACTACGAGTAGTAACATTAGAAAGCCAACCACTGCGAGTCATAGCATTAGAGATGAAGCAAAGTCAAATGACCTAATATCATGTGTTCCTCACATGAAATAATATGACCTCTAATAATAATAATGCCTTCAAATGCCAAATGTTATTATGATCCTTATCAATCTACCCCCCATTTCATATCCCTCGCGGAGCGTGGTTGTGTGTGTAGGATAACCTCCATGACGTTAACGATGATGTTGGTTTTGTTTCATGCTTTATCAGTCACAAAAAAAATGCCATTCCTACCACCATTCAAACCTTCACATGCATGAACCACGCCATTTTATCCTTTAATCTCATATTTATCCAATGCCAAGAGATTTTAGTATAAGAAGTAGAAGTATTTCATGTTGTATGGTCAACCATTTTCCTTGATATCATCGCTATTCATATTCTTATTCTGTTAAATAATGTTTCAGCATATTGTAAAATAATTGTCTAGAATTACTTGACAGCAGTTACCAAAACTACCACTCTATTAGTTGTAATCTAGAAATAGCCTCAGATTGTATAAATACTTTAGAATTTCACTTAATAAACAATCGATTAAATTGTAGAGTTCAATTTCATTTTCCTATAACCATGGTATCAAAGCAACAAGGTGAAGTGCCAAAATAATGATCCATGGTTGGTTTTAACTCCATTGAATGTGTGAGCAAACGAATTTATGTTGTGAATGTGTGAGGTGGATGCATAATTGGCGCGGTTGGCCTACAATCTGTATGATGTGGATTGTGGACCATGCATAACACATGGAAGAATCAAAATTTACATGAAGTTTGACTATTCATAAAAGAGGTTTACACCGTCACTGTTAGCATATTTTGCAACCCACCAGAGTGCCCTGTAAATGATGGCAAATCCTATTTCCAACTCCACTGCATTATAAATGCAGTCTGACATGCAAGGGGAATAGGGGTTGCCTTGTATTTATATTTCTTTCAAAGTTGACTTTGGCATGTTAGCAGCAAGGCAACCCCTATTCCCCTTGCATGTCAGACTGCATTTATAATGCAGTGGAGTTGGAAATAAGATTTGTGGTAAATGATTGGAGTCGTCGCTTTTTCCACTGTTTCCTTTTCTCGAAACTAGCCACGGGACCACACGGCTAGTTAAAGTGCAGCGAGTTTGGTTCCACCACACACAATTGATTTTTCCACGTTTCATTTATTAGATTGCCTGTTATATTCAACATACATTAATTGAATTGTCCAACGATGATTGTTGTAGAATTTGTTCATGTCACTTTTGGTATGCGATGATTGTCATAGAATTTTCACATCTCTCATCAGTTGAAAAACACTTTTGGTGATTATTTTATAGTCGATTCATGTCAGGTACAACATTAACGGTTGAAGTTTTATAACATATGTTGGATTTTATTAAATGTGTGTTGGTCGTGCCATGGGTATTTTTTGTTTTTTTTTCTCATGGAGTCATATATATTTTAGGGTTCATCAAAATTCTTTAAAATATTTTTTATTTCAATTAAAATGACATCCATACTGTAGTTGGAGTTCTACTTTCTAGGAAAGAAAATTACCCATAATGGATAAAAAAACTCTGGAGTGAATTTATTTTTAATGATGTGTGAAAAGATGTTTCCCAGGAAAGAAAGATGCAGAGGATAATGAAATTGCACAAGAACCTCCAAATGATGACACACAATGTGCAACACCATGGGGGTAGGCAAGTTGGTAATCACAATGCGGTGAAGTTCGTTAGAAAGGCAGGCTTCGTATTGAAGGTCATGAGTTCAAATCCCCCAGACTTACCCTGGAGCTATATAGAGGGGTGGGTGTAGCTCCCAGTGGTTATAGAAGCAACAGTTAGAATCGACCATCTGTAACATGAGTCGCGAGGCTGCGCCTATTGCCGATTCACTTGTAAAAAAAAAAAAGGGAAAAAAAAAGAGGATGACAAAAAACGTGCAATATGGGAAGTCAAGAATAATAAATTGTATGTTATGATTACAACATAAGTTCCTGAAGAGGTAAGCACATACACTCATTCATGTAAGAAAACATATGCAACATTAGAAATTTAAAGGGAACTCTATGATTGACATTTAGAATTGGAGATTATTCAGTTGTTATTGAAGTTATTTAATTTAGAAATGAAGGACAATGATCCAATGAAACTCGTTCTGAAATAAAATCTATTTTCCATGATATAGAAGCCACATGTGTTAAAGTAGATTTGTAGTTAACTTCCTTCATCAAATCCCTACACCCTACATATTCTCACTACTAGGAATCTCTCCAAGCTAGTGGAAAATTAAAGGAAATTACTATTGATAAATTAAGGAATAAAATTGCAGAAAGAGAAAAGCCTTTTGTGAAGAAAGATTAAGTTTCTTCTACTAATACAGAAACATCATTCCATGCACAAAAGGAACATAAAACACAAAATGAGTCTACTAGAGGTGGCAAGAATCCATGAGGCCAAGGTAAACGGAATTTTAGAGGTAGTGGGGTAACAATAACTACAATCAGAGTGATAGGCATCAAAATGACTAGACATAAAAAAAAATAGTCTAAATCAAATATTAGATGTTATAAGTTTGGAAATGTTAAGCATGAAGCCAAATTTATGCAGGATTCTAGATCCTTCTAGATCAAATATTTCTAGATCTCCAGGATTCTAGATCCTTCTTGTGCCTCTATAAATTTTTAATTTCTTTGGCCAAGGAAAGCAAGCCAAGGCCCAATCCTATTATGTAATGCAAAGTGATTTATGTTCTCCAGTGATTGTTTTATCTATTCCGCTATTTTTGACTAAGTAATCTTATTGTTTCTCCATTTGTCTGTCTCCCTGAAATTATTCTTTGTTATTTCTGTCTAAGTCTCTGAGTATAAATCCGCTGTGTTTTATGTATGGTCTGATATAACAACTAGTATTAGAGCTAGGTTTGAATATCCTCGGTGCAAGCCACTTAGTGCCATCACCTTGCTCTGGTAGAATTCGTTAAAACATTGGTTGTTACTCCTGGAGTTGTTGAAGTATCTGTCTAAGAAATAGCTAAGGAATGTTGGAACTAAAAAACAGTTGCTGCAAGAAAAAGAAGGTCATGGATCTATGTTGAAACATGTTGTTGAAGTTTGAAAAGTGGAGATCCGTGGAGTTTGGAGTTGAAATGTGGTGTTCATAAGTTTTTTTTACATCAAGCTTGCACGTATACGTCATGTTTTTACAAACCAACATATGTATGCGTGAAATGTGAAAAGGTTAAAACATTATATATGTTTTTATATTTCTTATGAAACATATATAATTATATGTTGGAATTTTTAAAAGTATATTTTAAAAAGGAGGAGGAATTTTGAAAAGGGTATTTTAAAGGAGGAAGGTCATTATTACTAAATCTTAAAGAGTAATAATTAAAGTTCTATTTTTAAGTGGAGTTTTTTTGTATTTTGGGGTGTGAATTTAATTGAAAATGGAGACAACAGTTACATACATGGAGAAGTTGAGCGGGGCTAATTTTGCCCTATGGAAATAATAGATGGAGAATATACTGATCCTAAAGGATCAATATTTGCCAATTGGGGGAACAACAAAGAAACCCTCATCGATGACAAATGAAGAGTCGAATAAGGCAGATAGAAAGGCTATTGCAACAATCTGCCAGTATTTAGAAAAGAATGTTTATTTCATTGTGTATGGAGAAAAGACAGTAGAAGGATTATGGAAGAAGCTCCATGATCTATATGAGAAGAACATAGCATCAAACAAAGTGTTCTTGATGAAGAAGCCTTATAATCTCAAAATGAAGGAGGGTGCTTCAGTTGCTGAACACTTGAATGCATTTAATATTATTACTAATCAACTTGCCTCTGTTAAAATCATTTTGGATGATGAAATTAGAGCTATTTTTCTAATGTGTTCTATGCCAGACAGCTGGGAAAATTTAATTGTAGCTATAAGAACTTCAACAACTACAAGGACCTTGAAGTTTGATGATGTTAGCAACAGTTTAATGAATGAGGAGTTGCGACACAAGTCAATTGCGGAAAACTACGGAGGAGAGGCTCCAGCTCTAGCTGATCGTGGTAGGAGAATGGATCGAGGACAACAAGGACGATCAAGATCGAGAGGCAGATCAAAATCAAGAAGGGGAAGGATCATCTGCTTTTATTGTGGCAAACCCGAGCACATGAAGAAATAATGTTGATTCTGGAAGAAAGGACAAAAGGATCAGAGACTGTCTAGTACAAATCACAAGTCATCCACCACAAATGAAGGTGAGACTACTATTGTAGCCACAGATGGTGATGTGTTGTTTACTGTTTCAGTAGAGGGTGCATGTGTATATACATCTAGTAGTAACTTTGATTGGATCTTTGACTCTGGGGCATCTCACCATGTAACCCCATGCAAAGATAGTTTTGTTTCATATAATCCTAGTGATTATGGTAGAGCGCATTTGGGGAATAATCATTCTTGCAGTATTGGTGGAGTGGGAGATGTCCATATCAAGATGAGACATGGACAAGGTATATTGTTGAAATAGGTTAGGCATGTACCAGAAATGCGCATGAGTTTAATCTCTATGGGACGACTGGATGATGAAGGCTATTCGACAAGCTTTGGAAAAGGAGGCTAGAAAATTAGCAAAGGTGAATTGGTCATGGCCAAAGGACCCAAGATAGGAACATTATACACATTGAAGACACTGATAGGAAAATCAGGTTTGGTTGTTGTCACAAAAGAAGGAAATTCACCAAATCTGTGGCATAAGCGTTTGGGTCACATGAGTGAGAAGGGCTTAAAAATCCTTCTTGGTACAAAATTATTGCCAGGTTTGAAATGCTACAATCTTGATCTTTGTGAGCATTGTATATATGGTAGACAAAGAAGAGTTTCATTCCTTAGAGGTGGCCATGACAGAAAGAAAAATGTGTTGGAATTGGTACACTCGGATTTGTTTGGGCCTGTTAACATCAAATCATTACGAGGAGCATCATATTTTCTAACATTTATAGATGATTCATCAATGAAAGTTTGGGCATATCCTATGAAAAATAAAAGTGAAGTGTTTGGAATATTTCAAAAATTCCATGTCGCTGTTGAAGGAGAGACTAACAAATTGTTGAAGTGTTTAACATATAATGGTGGAGAATATTGCTCAAATGCATTTAAGGAATATTGTAATAGGTTTGGCATAAAGCATGAGAAGATTGTGCCTGGTACTCCTCCACAAAATGGTGTCGAAAAATGGATGAATTGCACCATTATGGAAAATGTGCGAAGTATGTTGTCCAATTTAGGTTTGGAGAAGAATTTTTGGGCTGAAGTAGTCAGGACCGCTTGCTACCTCATAAATAGATCTCCAACTACAGCCTTGGATGGTGATATCTCTGAAGAAGTTTGAACTGGTAATAATTTGAATTATTCTCACTTGAAAATATTTGGATGTGAAGCATTCGTACATATTTCCAAAGAAAATAGAACTAAGCTAGATGATAAATCTATGAAATGCATTTTTTTGGGATATGCGAATAAAGATCTTGGTTATCGTCTATGGGATCCAGTCAAACATAAAATTATTAAAAGAAGGTATGTTATATTTAATGACTCAGAAATGTTCAAGAGCACTATAGGTGAGTTGGAGATTAAGAAAGTTATTGACAAGTCTGAAGAGCAGCAGGAAAACATACCACCAATACAAGAAAATGAACAACAAATTCAGGAGCATGAAGAACAAGAAGTGGAAAATAATGAACAACAAGAATAAGGAATCTTGCAGGAACCTTTACAAGAGATTCAACATGATAATGCACCACCACAGTTGGTTCATAGATCTTCTAGGCCTCATAAGCCTCCACAAAGGTATCCTCCTTCAAACTATAGTTTGTTGACTGATGAAGATGAACCTAATTGTTTTCAAGAAGCTTGTAAAGTTGAGCACAATAAAGAATGGAAGAAAGAAATGGAGGAAGAAATGAACTCTTTGCAGGAAAATAAAACTTGGGAATTGGTAAACCTCGCAAAAGGTAGAAAGGCTCTACAAAACAAATGGGTGTATAGAATTAAGCATGAAGGTGACAAATAGATGGAGAGGTATAAATCAAGATTGGTGGTGAAAGGTTTTACCCAAAAAGAAGGTATTGAATTCACTAAAATTTACTCACCTATTGCTAAAATGTCATCCATTAGAGTCATTCTTGGTCTAGTTACTACTTTAGACCTAGAATGTGAATAGTTAGATGTAAAAACTGCTTTCCTTCATGGTGAATTGGAGGAAGAAATTTATATGGAATAACAAGAAGGCTTCATAAAAAAAGGCAAAGAAGGCCTTGTTTGTAGGTTGAAAAAGAGTCTCTATGTGTTGAAACATGCACCTCAACAATGGTACAAGAAATTTGATTCATTCATCTTGGAACATGGTTTTCAGAGGTTGGAAGCTGACCATTGTGTCTATATCGAGAGGTATGATCAAGGAAAGTTTATCATATTATTGTTATATGTGGATGACATGTTGATTGTTGGGCATGATAAGAATAAGATCAATAGGTTGAAGAAAGATTCGGGTAGAAAATTTGCAATGAAGGATTTGGGACCAGCACAACAGATATTGGGCATGCAGATTATCCGTAACAAGGAAAACAAAAGGTTGTGGTTGTCACAAGAAAAATATATCAAGAAGTTGCTTGACAGGTTTAATATGAAGGATGCCAAGCCAGTTGGTACACCCCTTGTTGCCCACTTCAAGCTGAGTATTGAATCATGTCCTAGTGATGACAAGGAGAAAGAAGAGATGAACATAATTCCTTATGCTTTAGCAGTTGGCAACTTAAAGTATGCCATGGTATGCACATGACTAGACATTGCATATTCAGTGGGAGTAGTGAGTAGGTTCCTTACTAATCCAAGCAAATAACATTGGCAAGTAGTAATATGTATTTTAAGGTATCTCAAGGGTACTAGTCATTATTGTTTATGTTTTGGTCATGATGAGACTGTTCTTGAAGGAATTACAGATGTGGATATGGCCGAAGATATGGATAACAGAAAGTCCACTACATGTTATTTGTATACATTTGCAGGTGCATAAATATCTTGGGTGTCAAGGCTACAAAGAATAGTAGCCCTCTCTACAATAGAAGCAGAGTACATAGCTGCAACAGAAGCTTGTAAAGAGATTTTGTGGATACAACAATTTCTAGGAGAGATAGGAATAAAGCAGGACAAGTATGTGTTATATTGTGATAGTCAGAGTGCCATTCACTTGGCGAAAAACCCAGCATTTCGTTCAAAAACCAAGCACATTGACTTAAGATACCATTCGATCTGACATGTGTTGGAGGAAGAAAAATTATCCTTGGAAATAATCCATACAAATAGGAACCCTACTGATATGCTTACTAAGATTCTATCACAAAATAAACATGAGTTATGTAGAGGCATGGTAGGACTTGGTGTGACTTGATGACTCTCATTTGGCTTCAAGTGGGAGAATGTTAAGTGTGAAGCCAAATTCACGCAGGATTCTAGATCCTTCTAGATCAGATCTTTCTAGATCTCCAGGATTCTAGATCTTTCTACACTGCCATTAGTTTCTAGATCATTCCAAATCTCCATCTGAATCACATACAGGATTCTAGATGCTTCTTGTGCCTCTACAATTTTGTAATTTCTCTGGCCAAGGAAAGCAAGCCAAGGCCTAAGCCTTTTATGTAATGCAAAGTGATTTTTTTTCTCTAGTGATTGTTTTATCTATTCCGTTGTTTCGGACTAAGCAATCTTATTGTTTCTCCATTTGTCTGTCTCTGTGAATTATTCTTTGTTATTGTCATCTAAGTCTCGAAGTATAAATCCGTTGTGTGTTTTGTATTCTCTAAACTAACAGGAAAAATTGTTCATAGTTCATTTAATTGGAGGGTTCCCTGGGAGAAGATTAATAATGACAAAAAGGAGCCACTTAATGACTAAAAAGAGTAAACACCTCTAGGTTAAAGTAAAACAAATGAATCTGCGCATTATATAGTTTTCCACTGCAATTTCAATATTGATAATGTTCTTAATATTGGATTTTCTTCATGGGAGGATAGTTGGATTTTAGGTTCACATGAAACATGTCAAATGACATTCCTGAAAGATATTTTTGAAAGCTTCAGTGATAATGTTGATGGTGCTATTTATTTTTTTGATAATTCTGAAGTTAAACCATCATGAATTGGATCAATTAGATTAAAAATTCCACATTTTGCAGATTATATATTGAAGGATGTTCTTTATATTCCCCCATTTCAGAGGAACTTATTGTCACTCATTCATATCAAACATCAAGGACATTCAGTCCATATTTTTGTATTGAATGTCTCTAGAGAGACATGGAGATTCATTATTTTATATTGCCTGTAGAGAGACAAAAGTGATCTTTAAATAAAAAAATTATTGTCTCTATAGAGACAATAGCTAGTATTAAATACATATTGTCTCTAATTTGAGTGTCAAGAGAGACAAAAATGAAATTGTCTCCAATAATGCTTGTGTTATATATTGTCTCTATAGAGACAATTTTTTAAGACAATAATTTCTGAGACACCGGCTTAAGGACAATATTTAAAAAAATCCACAATTTCTTTTTGTCCAGTTACCCCAAAATAAAAAATTTGTGTCGAGTAATGTCTTAAAACCCTAGTAGTGGTCTATGTTCGAAAAGCATCAATTAGCTGTGAATTGAGCTATGGGTGTCTCTAATCCCCGGTAACAAGTTGCCTTTCTCGAAATCGAACTCAATCACAGTGATTTCTGGAATGCTGCATTACATCACAATCAGTTTGCTCAACTCTTGAAAATAAGCGTAGAACACAACGATCTGGAGGCCAAGTCAGAAGTTGTTGTTATTGGTAACGCTTTAGTTACGTGCTGCCTATCTCCATTGATCATTTTTGGAGAATTTCTATGTAATCTGCTATTGGAGATGCATAAATTTAATTTTATGTTCGTTGTTCGAAATCGATATGCTATTAGAGTTTATTTGTAAACTTTCAAAGTATTCATAGCAAGCATTAGGCCCTCGTGCAACCCACCTCATTGCAGAACCCAAAACATGGGTATATGCTCTATGAGGTTATGGAGCGTTTGAGTCAGCAATTTCGGCTTGATGCCAGTTATGGGACTACCCCTACGTATAGGAGAACCGTTGACATGATGCTAACGATGAATATTGCGGATTAAAATTGTGGCTTGACAACTTAACTCAGTTTTAGTTCTGCTCTAAAAAGGAATTATTATGTCGAATTGGTGATATGTCGGTTTCAAGCGACTGTGTATGGAAATTCGTTGGATGACATTCACTTCAACCGCTTTCATTGCATTCCATGGATTATGGTGACATGGATTTCCTCTCAAGTTAGAAGGTTTTAAGCATTAATCATTTAGTGGGCCCTTACCATCCCTCTCCATTGAAGAATATGTCGAAATTAATGACTATTGTTTTGGTGCATTTTTTATCGGGATCTGTAATAATGTGTTTTTTATTCTGTGGCCGGAGTTTGATATTTAGTGGTGTGAAAATATTATTATGATATTATTTTTTGTATTACGAAAGAAGCATTATTGAACAGAGAAATATAGTGTCAAATAGTGGTGCTGGATGTTTTTTTTGGTGTAAGAGAGAATTTATTGTTAATTTGATTGTGTGAATCTGGTATAAATTGATGTTGATGGGTCTGATTAGGCTTCAAGAATTTCAATTACATGCTATGTTATGAGATCTGTGTGTTTGAGAAAGTTCAGTTGCATAATTTACTTTTGTAATTGACTATTCGATATCAGTATTTAGACAAATCACTTATATAACTATCAAAAGTGTAGTACTATGTATTTTGATAGATGGAAGTTTCTTTGTAAGGTGGTCTAGTATCAAGATAGTTTTAACTGGAGTTCAAGTAACAACTCGAAGATGAAGTGGTGGAGAAAGAGCATTGTTGAAAAGTTTCAACAGTGGATGTGACTGTCAATGATGTTACTATATGTAATATGTGTTTTGTGTATTAATATTTGTAATGATGCAATGTGTTTTGTGTATTACTAAATCATATTTTAAATTTACAAATTCTCTCATAAAATATATGATATTATTTTTAAATTAACAAATTTTCTCATACTAAATATGATATTGCATTTGTATGTAGAGATAAAACCTAAATCAAGTGACTTTGCAACAAAGCAATGGATTATCATCTTTAAAAAATGCATTATTCATTTTAAATTTAAGAATATGTGATATTGTGGATGATATGAGATTTGTATATAAATACAAAAAGAATATTGGATGTGAAAAAAATAATAAATATAAAAATTCTTATTTTTAAGGGATTTTAATGTAAAGGTGTTTCATAGAAATTTAAATGTTGGAAATAAGACGTGGAAGATAAAAAAACTAAAAACTAAAGAAAAACACAATAAAAACTAAGTTATGGTCGACTTCTATTTATTAAATTTTAATTTCTAAATTAATTTTTTTAAACTTCAATGTCATTGCACCCTATGAATTCTAGAATTGTTTACCATTTAAATTCCTATGAATTCTAGACTAATTTGTTTACAGTTTAAAGTCATTGCAGCTTTGGCTAGAGGTATTTTGATACGATGAAAACAAACCCTATCACTTAATGTATATTTCTTAATAAAAATGAAATATGTAACTGCACAATAATAAAAAATGGTTGATATCAAGGGCATAATAAAAATAGGAAAACAATAAAACAATATTTTGTTTTATTAATTACTTTATAAGACAAATTTTTGTATCGACATCAGAGCTAGGCGATACCGAAAGAATCTAATATCTTTGTTTAATAAATCTTGAAGGAATCTCTGGTTTCTGTAGCGATATATACTTCTGTTTCAACCTCTGTTTCATGAATAAGAGCTTGCTTGACCCAATGTGTGAGCCAAGTATTCCTCAAGTGGCATTATTGCTTTTATAATTGGTTTGTGAGTACCTACTAGTAGATCACTAGTAGTCATAAACACGGGAATTGGTTGGCCAAGCTTATCAAATGACAGTGAAAATGAAAGAACGGGTTGGTTGCTTCCTCAATTTCATACATTGAGTGACTCACTTGTAGAATTTAAAAACCCGCCTCACCCAAATTTTTGATAAATCAACAAGCATCCATGTCAACTATTCTTTAGCGTCCATATGTTTTTGTGAATTGAGATACCCATAAATTAGAGTTTCAAAAGTAAATCAGTCAGGACAACATTCTTCCTTGACAATTTCATTATACATATCATGTGCTGGATCCAACAAATTTGTTCCGGAGAAAGCATCCATCAATGTTGTATATGAAACCAAATCAAGAGAATGCCCATTCTGTCTTATCTGCTTCAATAACCCAATAAAAGACTCTGTATGTTCGGCCTTAAAAAAAATCCAACCATTTGATTGTAGGATACCAAGAGAACACTCAAACCTTTTTCGATAGTGATTTCGATTGCAAAGAAAAACTCGAAAGAGAATGCTTTCTAATAGCATAACAGTTAAAAATAATAAATATTATTTTTGTATTAATGGAGAAATGGTTACATAGTTGTAACGTATCTCCTTAGTTTAGGATTTGTTCCTAGAGTTTAGGACTTTGTTCACAACTATCTGATTTCTAGTGACGTATTTAATATTGTAATATTCATTTGATGAAAAGTAGAGTGAACAGAGAGAGACTCTCTTCTTTGTTTTGAGTGCAGTGTCTAGGTGCTCTACACACCTGAGAGCTGCAACTCCTTCATTTAATTCAAAGTCTGATTTTTATCTTGGTATCAAAGCTTAGTGTAGAGGTAGCCTTAATTTTTTTTTTCCTCTTAGGGATGCATCATTAAATTACATATCTTTAGTGGTAGGAGAGCATGTAAATGTATTTCTATGATCAGGTGGAGCTGCAGTAACACCTGGAGTGAAGGGTCTCAGATGACTGATCATCTCTAAGCCGAAGAAAGGGTTGCCTCGGACTTAGTGCACGGCCTGGAATGCAGAAGCATATTGGCGCGACTTTTTTGTGAACAGACACGCCCATTGGCGCGGGATTGGGCTGATAAGGGTGCCAGAGAAAAAGCAACTGAATTGGCACGGATCTGTGGTTGTTAAGCGTGCCAAAATCCGTGCACACCGTGAATTTTTCTTTTTTGTGATTGGTGCGGATCTTCTGCTGTGGAAAGTGCCTTTGACTAGAAAAAAGAGCCAACCTCTTTCTCTTTGAGAAATCTGCAATCTTTTACAGATCGGTCCTTGCCCGGTGGTGGCACATCGAGATTTCTGCTCGGTGGTAGCAGATTTGATTTGCCCAGTGGTGGCGAATTAAGGCTCCTTGATCGGCTCGGCGGTAGCAGATTGGACCTGCCCGGTGGTGGCGAATTGAGATTTCGTGATCCGCTCAGTGGTAGCATATCAGACCTGTCCGGTTGTGGCGAATTAAGAGCTCTGAGATCTGCGTGGTGGTAGCAGATCAGATTGCCCCGGTGGTGGCGCAGTGTAGCTCCTTGATCTGTTCGATGGAAGCAGATCGTCTTTGCCTGGTGGTGGCGTGGTGGAGTTGTTCATTGATTTGTTCGGTGGCACTAGATTGGACTTGCTTGGTGGTGGTCGATTAAAGTTTCAGTTGGGAGAAATGAATAACAACATATAATCATACCTCCATGATTCTAGAAAACTCGATGGAATGAATTTCTCCAACTGGAAATTTAAAATGCAAACTTTGCTGGAGAGTGCGAATGCATGGTTGATCGTATTGGGAAATGAGCAGAGAACTGGAACACCGACCCAACAACAAGATTGGGATAAAAGAAAAATGAAAGCGAAAGTCATACTGAAGATGTCTGTTAAAGACAATATTATCTCGCATATCATAGATTGCAAGTCGACCGCGGATATATGGACAACAATCAAGAATTTGTACGAGACACAGAATACAAATCGTGTTCTGGCACTCAAGGGAAAACTGTTTGCATTGAAGATGGAGGAGAATGAGTCCGTTGCTGGATTCATGGCCAGAGTTAAGGACTTGAGTGACAAATTGGGGGCTATTGGAGAAAAGGTGTCTGACTCAGATCTGGTCACACTCACATTGAACAAAATGACTGATGAATACCAGATGTTTATCACAAGACTCTCAGCAAGGGAGAAAGCCCCTTCATTTGATGACCTGACAGTGATTCTGCTCCAAGAGGAGGAGCGACGACGAAATCTAAAAACTTAGAGCAATGACCTTGCCCTGATGGTGAAAAGGCGACAGTACAGAGGGAAGCAGCACCAGCACCAGCAACTGCAGCAGCACCAGAAAAGAGCCAATACATTTCAAAAGAAATCATTTAGAGGTATGACTGATAATTATGTTAAGAAATGTTTTTACTGCAGAAAGCATGGTCATCTAATTAAAGAATGCTATAAGAGGTAGGGGGATGAAAGAAGAAGCAAACAAAGGAGAAACCAGAGTTGTTTTGCTGGAGAAGAGGAGGACCACAACCATGATCTTCGACTATTCACAGTCGATTGTTTTCTTTCAGCATCAAAGGGAGATGAGGATGACATATGGTATGTCGACTCTGGCGCATCCTCACACATGACCGGTAAGAAGGACTGTTTTGATTTTCTTGAAGAAATTGCATGTGGATCAGAAATTTATCTAGGAGATGACAGTCGGTATGAGATCACAGGATATGGAGATATTCCTGTGAAGCTACCTAGTGGTGATATTAAGTATCTTAAAAATGTACTATATGTTCGAGGAATTAGGAAGAACTTGATCTCTGTCTCAATGATTAAAGACCAGGACATGCAGGTGCAATTCTTTAAGAATAATTGTGTCATTAAGGATAACCAGATGGTAACAGTTGCAACGGGAGTGCACGTGGGGAACTTGTACAGATTGGATGCAAAGAGTATGCCACGACAAGCAATGGTTGTAGCTGGATCGACAGTCGAAAATCTCTGGCATCAGATATTCGACCATCTCAATTTGCAAGACCTCATCTTACTTCAGAAGAAAGGTATGGTCGATGGACTCCTTGTTTTTCATAATGTCAAGCTGGAATGTGATGGATGTGCATTAGGGAAGATGCATAGAGAAGAGTTCCCTTTGCATGTGAACAGAAAGGAAAGAGACATTCTAGAACTAGTGCATATAGATATTTGTGGACCTATGCAAACTAGGTCTTTAGGTGGAGCGTATTACTTTCTGTTGTTTACAGATGATTGCACTAGGTTTTCATGGGTGTATTTTTTAAGTAAAAAGAGTCAAGCCTTTCGATACTTTAAAGAGTTTAAATCTATGATAGAGAATCAACCAGGAAAGAGGATAAATATTCTCCGCTCCGACCAAGGGGAAGAATACAGGTTAAGAGAGTTCATGAACTTTTGCAAGCAGCATGGGATTATGCAGCAATTCATAGTGCCACACACTCCACATTACAATGGAATAGCAGAACGAAAGAATAGAACTCTTGTGGAGTGCGCCAGAAGTATGCTTCAATGTAAGGGTCTATCGAATGGTCTTTGGGCAGAGGCTATCAACATTGTTGTTTATTTAAAGAATAGGAGTCCCACTAAATGTCTGGGCTTGAAAACCCCTTTCGAAGCATTGTTTGGACTCAAGCTAGCAGTTAGTCATTTGAAAATTTTTGGGTCAAAAGCTTATGCTCATATACCGAAATCAGATAGGAAGAAGTTAGACCCCAAAGCATTGAAATGTATATTAGTTGGATATGGCACTGAGTATAAGGCATATAAGTTATATAATCCTATGACTCACAAAGTCTTTGCAAGTAGAGATGTTATTTTTCATGAACAGGTTGAAGATATAAAGGAAGATTCTAGCAGTGATAGCCACATTCCTTTGCTGATAGAAGTGAATAGTGAAGAAGATGAAGAGCAGGAGCAGGAGCAAAAATAGGAAGAAGTAGTAGCAGATAGTGTAATAAGTGATGATGCAAGCCCGGAAAACGTTGAAACAGATAGATTTGAGGTAATTCCTATACCTTAAATATCAGGTAGGAAGACTAGACTACCTACTAGATTGAGAGACTATGCTTTAATGTCCAAAATTTTAAACATTGTAGAACCCGCAAACTATGAAGAAGCAAGTAAATCAGATGAATGGAGGGCTACAATGCATGAGGAAATTGAATCAATATATAGAAACCATACTTGGGACTTAGTTGAATTGCCTGAAGGAAAAACCCATATAGGATGTAAGTGGCTTTATAAACCAAAGATAAATGCAGATGGGACTGTAGAAAAATTCAAAACTAGACTAGTAGCAAAGGGTTACTCACAACAAGAAGGGATAGATTTCGATGACACCTTTTCCCCTGTAGCTAAATTAAATACAATTAGAATGCTAATTTCTTTAGCAACAAAACATAAATGGAAGCTACACCAGCTAGATGTTAAGTTTGCATTTCTGAATGGTGAATTAAAAGAAGAAATCTATTTAGTACAACTTCCTAGTTTTGTGAAAAAGGGGCAGGAGCATTTAGTGTGTAAGTTGCACAAGGAACTTTATGGTTCGAAACAAGCACCTAGGTCATGGTATGAGAAAATTGATTCATTTTTTATAAAGCATGGTTTTCATAAGAGCCTCAATGATCCAAACCTGTATACCAAGTTAAATAAGCAGAGGCAGATTATTTTGATTTCTTTGTATGTGGATGACATGATCATAACAGGAAATGCAAATAATTTGATTAAAGAAATCAAGCAGCAAATGTCATAAGTATTTGAAATGAAATACCTTAGAGATCTTCATTATGGAGAGATTCTGGTCAAACTTTTCCTACTCAAGGGAAGTATGCTAGAACCCTGTTGGAAACATTTAGAATGGAGCGGTGCAAAACAGCAGCAACACCATTGCAGCAGAATCTTAAGTTGAGCAGTGACGATGGCATAAAACAGGTGGATGCCACTTTGTATAGACAAATGGTGGGAAGTTTGATATATCTCACGACAACGAGACCTGATCTGGCATATTTTGTTAGTGTGCTGAGTCAGTTCATGTCCAACCCACTTGAAAGTCACTGGATTGCAACAAAATGTGTGTTGAAGTACCTTAGTGGTACTTGTAATTATGGTATTTTATACACTGACATTTCTGACGTTACTTTAGCAAGTTATTCAGATTCTGATTGGGCAGGTAACCTGGATGATAGAAGGTCAATCACAGGTTACACATTTAGTACTGGATCCGGGGTTATTTCGTGGAGTAGCAAAAAGCAAAGTACTGTAGCACTATCATCATGCGAAGATGAGTACCAAGCATTGTGCGCAGCCACATGCGAAGCTATCTGGTTGAGGAGATTGCTCAGCGATGTAGGCGAAGGACCCAACATCAAAATTGATAACCAGAGCACAATCAAGCTTGCATACAATCCAGTTTTCCATAAAAATACCAAACATATTGACACTCAGTTTCACTTTGTTCGAGAAAAGATACAGTCTAAAGAAATATGTGTGGAGTATTGTAACACTTGTGATAATTTAGCTGATATTTTTACTAAGCCTCTAGGGCGAGTAAAGTTTTAATTATTTAGAGGGATGTTAGGAGTGCAAAATAACCATTTCTCCATTAAGGGGGAGTTAAAAATAATCAATATTATTTTTGTATTAATGGAGAAACTGTTACATAGTTGTAACGTATCTTCTTAGTTTAGGATTTGTTCCTAGAGTTTAGGAGTTTGTTCACAACTATCTAATTTCTAGTGATGTATTTAATATTGTAATATTCATTTGATGGAAAGCAGAGTAAACTGAGAGACTCTTCTTTGTTTTGAGTGCAGTCTCCAGGTGCTCTACACACGTGAGAGCTGCAACTCCGTCGTTTAATTCAAAGTATGAATTTTATCTATAACCTGCTTTCTCCGTCTCAAAGAATATAGAGTGGGCCATGTTCTTCAAGACTCAAGAACTTCTTCTCCAGTGAGATCTGATTCTCCTTGAAAAGAAAAACAGTCAATGTATTGCAAGCAACACGTTTTGTGGTAAACCCGGCACGTTTAATACACGCGTAAAGAACATAAACTTTTTGCAATCTACCCTCAGTTCAATAAACATCAATTAATCGGCTATAATTGACGAGACATGGGTCAGATCCCTGATCTTTCATTTCCCGATTAAGTTTCTGTGCAAGTTGGAATTTCCATCCTTGTGGTTCGCTTCAATTAAGATCTTGTAAATGAAAAAATCGATGACAATCTTCATTTATTTCATTTCCTTAAGCACCTTGAAGGCGTCATCAAGCTTCAATTTTTGGTAGAGGCCATTCATCATCTCCACAAAGATAAAAAAATTCGAAAACTCATCTTTGTCAAGCCATTCACGAAGCAATTTCGAGGCCAGTTTGATGTCGTTTCCCGTGCAAATATCCCGAAGGATCGAGCACAGCGTAAACTTACCGATACAATGATCAGTTTTCCGAAGATCAGAGTAGACCCCTCTGGCCAAGTCTGGATGGTTTTCTTGTATGATAGCCTCTGTAAGCCAACTAAAAACATACTCTTATGGTTTCAGCCCCAGGTTCCCCATATGATCATATGCTTTCATTACATCTTGAACTCTCCCGCTTAGGATATGGCTTCTCGGAAAAAAATTAAATGCATACAGAGAGATTCGACTCTTAATCTTCCTTGTTTCCTTGAGTAAATTGTTTAGGGCATCAAATTTCTTTGCGAGACCTTATAATTGAATCACAGCTCGGTAATTAACATTATTGTTCTTGTAATTAGGCTTCTCGGAAGTCCAATTGAAGAACCCTAGTGTGACTTCGGGATCTCTTTGAGCACTATCGACCTGAGCTACGATTTTAGGCCTTAAGATTTTATCCAATCCATTTCCATAGAGCATCTGCCCAAGGCTATGGTCCCAGCCACAATTGTGCTGGGGTGTACTGAGGGTTCTGGTGCTCGGTGAAATTAAAATAAGCATTTTACAAATGTTTGTTATAGAACCTATCTACATCGGTCTGATTTCCAAAATTGTTGCCCCAATTCAAAAAATTCACACAAAACTGCATTTTATTGTAGGTTTAGTCGACCCCTTTATTAAATAGTCTTTAATACTGTTAACAACATGCATGAAATTCTCACTGTTATCTTTGAAAAAACAGGGCATGCTCTTGAATATTGGCAGAATCTATTAGCAAAATGTTGAACAAATGAAATTACTAATGGTTGTGTAAACTGAAAAAACATAATATTTTTAGGTTTGTTTTCCCCGTTCTCACTTCGATAATCTTACCGTTTGCTAACACGACATTTGACAGGAGTTCCCCGTCGATTGAGGACACTCCACGACTGTTTGAGAATCAGGCCTGTCATTTCCCGCAGAGGATACAACCAGATTTCCTTTCTGAGTAGTGTGAAATGCTTTATTGGAAATTGGTTTGTTCACAAAATCGACTAGGAGTGTACTAAATTAGTTACTACTCTTTCGGAAATGCGGTGACTGATAACAACAGGTGTATCCACTGTAAACATCTGCTGGAAACAATGGTGCAGGTAATTCGGCTTAAAATTATTGGGGCACAGTTGTTAAGTGGAGAAGAGGGTGAGCATAAAGACTTCTGAAGATGTCACCAAGAGAGGAGAAGGGTGGACGAAAATGGGAGTTGCCGTGATTCAAAAGAAAAAGAGAAAGAAATACTTAAGTTCTTAAATATTTAGTAAAATATATTTCAATTATATTATGAAAGTGATGAATTTTATTTTATATAATAATTTTTTTTTAACATCATACTAAAGAGGATTTTAGTGTTACGAGTTGCATCTATTTCATTTTGTTTGAGCAACTATATTAGATTTTAATATTATGGATTGGTTATATTTTAATTTTATTGGGAAACCATTTTTGTTAGAAGAGGAGCTTTACCTAAAGTGAAAAGTTTAAAAGATAAATTTGATTAAATGATTAATTTGTAAAAAAAATTCTGATGGTTCCATTTTTTACAAATAGATAATATTAGCAAAAAAAAGTTGCCAACATTATATACTTATGACTTTTCAAAATAGAATAGCCCCCTATAATACTATACATCAACATAATATTTGAAGCCTTAAAAAATACACTGATTGGAGTCACATAAATAAAAATAATAATACAACAAATCTCTCTAAGTGGTCAAATTTTGGGAGTGAGGAATTGAAATTTGTGATAAGTGCACCATTTCATACCAGGTTTTTTCCCAAAAGAAAGAACATTACATATTTCATAGGATATCAAAAAGTATAATCTCTTGCAGCGCAATAGATAACTTAAGAAATTGGGCTAAGAAGAAAATCTCACATATATCTTAGATCTTAAACTTATATTGAAGCATAAGTAACTCCTATTTCAATAAGATGAAACAAAAGACAAAATAGACAACAAAGTACCATTAGACTCTTCTAAGATGGAAGCTAACTCAACATTTAATAGAAAAATTTCCTTAGATAACATATACCTTATGAAGATCTACTACAAGAATATTATTCCATAGGAGAAGAGCCCCTCTTGTTGCTCCACTGAACCAATGTGTTTCCCATGCATTGTCAATATTTATGAAAGTAGTATCATTCCAATAGTGCAGAGGTAAAAAGCAAGCTTTACTCAAGAACATCACTTGTAGTGTTAAAATATGGGCTCCATCAATAGACATATAACCTTTTTCCCTCATGAAGAAAGGTCCACAAGGTACAAAACATCCTTGTTCTTGAAAAGGAAAATAAAAAACATTTTTTTGCAAAAATCCAAAGCGATAGAACCCTTGATTAGAGGTTTCTTATTTTTTTCATCCCACAATGTCATAGAATGCAATGAATTGGTCCTCCGAAGCCGGGTTTAAGGAGTTGCAGCTCCTTTCTTAATTGTGGTGCAAAAATATCTACCTTTGAAATTTCATTTAGTTTCATGAGAAAATGTATTGGAACTTATTTGTGAGCAATCAATAAAAATCATTGATATATATTAGGAGCGAAGGTGACCTATCAATTTTTAAATGGAGTAAAAAATATTTTGTTTTAAAATATTTCAATGTGGGTTGTAAATAAAATATTTCAATATAAACATTAAGAAAAACACTCGATATTAACTAGATCTATATCAAATATATGTAGAGATTCTTCTCCATACAAGGGACATATAATTAAAAGTATATTAATAAAGACACCATTTAAATGTCCAAAATGTGAAGCAAAAATACCACATGCCCAATATGAGAAGTGTTGATATCGCATTTCCTTTAATTGAATAATTCGACATAATTTAATTAAGAGAACCTTATCCATTATGGATAAATATATTGGACTATTCTAAGTAGGTTAAATTTCTAGAAGGTCTTCTAAAAAGAGATACCTATAGGGACAATTATGTAAAAAAATTGAAAATGTATTATGGTTAAAACATTTTATTAGTTTATTTCTCATGTGTAATTATTTCCATGTTAATCATGATGTTAATACATGGTGTATATAGATATACGGAAAGCTAGATCTACAACTCTTTTTCAGGTTTTGCACTTTGAGAAAGGTATACACTTCCACATATTTTATCTTCTTGATATTCAAACAAAAATAGTATAGAAAGTTACTTTTCATAACCAAATGACTTTGCAACATAGGGAATAATGTGGATAATAATCAAGGCTAAAAAAATTCCATTATATCATAGTAAATATGATGTGTAAGTAAAGATAAAACCTATATAAACTTACTTTGCAGAAAGTGAAAGAAGTGGCAAATAAATAAATACCTCGAAAGTCTTATTTGAAGGAATTTTAGAATGTAAGGGGCTTTGTTAAAAATAGAAATATTGACAACAAAACAAAGAAGAGAATACTATACTCACACTGTTGTGTGCTTCCCTTCATTGATTACAATCGCACTGCTGTTGTGCCTCACTTGCATTTCAGATGCAAACAAAAAAAATTGTGCTGCTGCGTTTCTACCCTCTCTCACAGCAAACAATCACAAAACAAATTACATTCAAATCTGCACTGCTGTGCATTTCACTATTCTGGAAGCATTTTTCTTCACGCTACTGCGTGCTCTCCTCTGCTCTTTCTCTCTCTCTTTTTTTTTTTTATCTACACTGCTGTGTCTACACATATATAGTGCATTAGGGGTCATAACAATCCGTCAACCGCTTGAACTCTTTGATAGAGTCTCTGCTGCAATCTGCTGCTCATAATGAACAGATCTGATCTTTTGTTGTATTTCTTGAGTCGGTGGTGATGAAATCCATGGCTAATAAATGCTGCGACAGCTCGAGGCTAGATCTTTTCACTTTCAGCCATGCTTCTTCTTTAATGTGGTTGTTTAGAAGTAATGGCTCAACGGTGGATCTTATCTTCCTCCTTCGAGAACACAAAAATAGTTAAATGGTGAAAAGATGGTAATGGTGGTGGCTTAAAAGAACAGGAATAAATGTGGGGCGTCGGATATGGACGAATAAGTAAAGTAGTTGTTGTTGTTCAACTGTTCACTGTAGTTGAAATTATAATTTCAACACTCCCCTTTAATTTCAACTGTTGGGTTATTAGTCATACCGAGACACTTCTTCAAAAAATTGAAAATTTTCTGCCTATTCATATCAGCTTTCTTTCATCGCTTTCACTGTTGTGTTCAGGCGCTCCAATCATGTAATATCCTCTTTCTCTCTGTCTCAGGCAAGACAATCTTTGCATCTCCAAGCTATCCTACAACCTTTTCTTCTCTACTTTTATGGAAGATTTAATTTCATATCTTTCCCCTATAGGAAGATCTTCATCAAAGAATAACTGTTAATATAATTCAGCAGTAATGATAAAAAATTACAGGCTCCCCTTAAGTGTATGCATTATCTTATTTCGGCAAAGTCTTCTCAAAAGAAACTTAGATTGGGTAGGGAGCTCGAAGGACTTTCGGACTGTATTTCCTTCCTTCTCCATACTTGTGTAACTTTCTTCTTTTGCGTGGGTCTAGCTTGCGTAGGAGCCCATGTTAAGTTACAATCACGTGCCATATGCCCAATGTTATGACACTTGAAACATTCTACATTGTTCATGAATAAGATTTCATGATTTCTTCCTGTAAAATTGTTTCTTGGAGGTTGTCCGAGACCATAACATCTATCTCTATGAAATGCTCCACAGTCTTTTGCCATATGACCAAAGTTTGAACAAGAATAACAATAACCAAAAAATGAACTTTGGTACCTAGTAGATGGTGGTTTCCTTGATGTACTTCTAAATCTTTTCTGCCTTGAGATCCTTTGATGACAACCATTGCCTCTTGCCTCTTTGACATCATCAACATTTCTTCTTAGAGCTGGTTTTCTACTTGGAGTTGAATTTCTTCTATTGTAGCCTTGATTTTTCGTCTTGCCTTTGCTGGAACTAGGAGCATCACAATTTCTTTCTACCTTCTTCACATCTCCTTTGCTTAAAGCATTTTCATTCTTGTTTGAGGGTTCAACTACATACCCGAGTCCTGATTTATCAGATGGAGATATATGATAGCTGAGCAAGTCATCCAAGGCTTGAAAGCTCTTCATGATTTTGTTCATCCCTTCAACCTTTTTCCTGAGGAGGACAATCTCTTCTTCCAATCTTTCACACTCATTATTCTTCTTTGTAAGTTTTTCCTCAGTTTCTTCCTTGCTACGAGTAGCTTCAGCTGCTACTATTTTAAGAGAGATGATATCTGACTTTATTTTGGAGATTTCTTCATTCTTTGCTTGACTGCTCTCCATTTCCTTTTCAGCTTCTTGTGCCTATTTCCTAGCTTCTTGTAATTCAGACTTAAGGGAGGAGACCTCTACCTTGTACTGTCCAATCTCTTCTACAAGTTTGTTCACTCTCTTGTGCCTTTGTTCACGCTGACTTGACAAGATGTCTTCCTCCTTCTTTGCTTTATTCAACTGATTTTTCATGGATATGACTTCTTCATGATGCTTCCTTTTGGTTTGATCAAGTTCCTTCTTAATCTTGGCAAGCTCTTCATCCCTTTCTTGTACTTGAAGCTTGATGAGGTCAACCCTCTCATTTTCAGCTTCCATGATGGGTTCAAAATTTCCTTCTTGACTGATGGTCATGATCAGTGCTCCCTTTGTGTGAAGGTCATGAAATCTATCCTATATATCCTTTGCTGATGAATATTTCCTAGATTTTTCTTTACAGAATCAGGCAGCCCATCCAAGATTATCTTTGCTACTTTTGCATTGTACTCCTTGGATTCTCTATCCTTCCTGCTGTCATCAATCACTGATTCCTAGATTTCAATCCCTTGAGACTGTAAGAAAGTCCTCATTTTTAGTTCCCATATTTAATAATTGTCATTGAACCTTGGAGCCTCAAATAGAAAGCTTTCAAGTTGATTGTCTTCTATTTTAGTAGTAGAGGGAGACACATTTTTAGCAGGATTGGTGACTTTCTTCTTTGACCTCGCCATTTGCCTAAGTATCTAAAATAACTGACTGTCTTCAATAGTAACACAGAAAAAGGACTTTGAGAAATACCTTTGAATCTTTCTTGACTGAGTCTTCACTCTACTGGAGAAGTTGTTGCAGCAAGAAACCTTCCTTCAGCTTCTTTGATGCCTTCAAAGAGTCTGGACTAACTCTGATACCATGTCGGGAATTTTTGGTCATTCCAAACAAAATATAATGGAAAAATCCTATGTTACCACTATTGGGAATTTTGTGATAAATTCCGAAAAAAACAAAAAAAATATGAACAGAGAGTAATACTCTGTTTTGGGAATTTCTGATAATTGTAGAACAAAAGAACATAACAGATTAATGCTCTGTTTTAACACAGCAGAAACAGAAAAAAAAATCGCTTTGATGAAACTGGTGTTTCAGCAACGTAGTTTCGTCAGTTGCTGATCGTGTTGTTTCAGCAATGGTGTTTTGACGTTAAGACTATTTTTGACTTACGGTGTTTCAGCAACACTCTGTTTTGACGTCAAGACTATTTTTGGCTTACGGTGTTTCAGCAACACACACAAAAAACCTGTACTCATTAACAATAAACCAACTGTTACAAAAAAAATCTTCCTCACTTAGAGGGATTTTCACAAGAGATTATGCTGAAGAGCATCTTCCTCTTATCCAGAGGGATTCACCAGTCTATGCTGAAAAGCATCTTCCTCTTGACGGAGGGATTTCACAACTGTCTATGCTGAAAAGCATCTTCCTTTTAACAGAGGGATTCTCCAACTATTTATGCTGAAAAGTATCTTCCTCTTAACAGAGGGATTCTCCAAGGAACACTTCGGTTCCACACAAATAAATTTACTCTATCTGTGCTTTGCAATTTTACATTGTTGTGTGTAAAATTTCAATACATTTATGCTGCTGCATATTCCATTATAAAAACTCTGTCTCAGCACTGTTGTCTCAGCGTTGCTGTCTCAGCAACTCTATCTATCACTACACTGTTGTGCATAAAACAACTTTTTGAATTACTCTCGCGCTACTGCGCATTACATTTCATGTTCAGTTTAAATGAACAACAAAAACATACGCACTGCGTGCTCCCTTTGCAAGTTCTCAACGAACAACAACTAAAACATATTCACATTGTTGTGTGTTGTGTTTCCATATTCACTAACAGAAAACTATACTCACGTTGTTGTGTGCTTCCCTTCATTGATTACAATCGCACTAGTGTTGTGCCTCACTTGCATTTCAGATGCAAACAACAAAAACTGTGTTGCTGTGTTTCTACCCTCTATCACAGCAAACAATCACAAAACAAATTACATTCAAATCTGCACTGTTGTGCGTTCCACTATTCTGGAAGCATTTTTCTTCACACTGTTGCGTACTCTCCTATGCTCTTTCTCTCTCTCTCTTTTTTTTTATTTACACTACTATGTCTACACATATATAGTGCATTAGGGGTCATAACGTCCATCAATTGCTTGAATTCTCTCACAGAGTCTCTGCTGCAATTTGATGCTCATAATAAACAGATCTGATCTTTTGTTGTATTTCTTGAGTCGGTGGTGATGAAATCCATGGCTGATAAATGTTGCGATGGCTCGAGGCTAGATCTTTTCACTTTTGGCCATGCTTGTTCTTTAATGTGGTTGTTTAGAAGTAATGGCTCAGCAGTGGATCTGATCTTCCTCCTTCGGGAACACAAAAATAGTTAAATGGTGAAAAGACGGTAATGGTTGTGGCTTAAAAGAACAGGAGTAAATGTAGGGCATTGGATGTGGACAAATAAGTAAAGTAGTTGTTGCTGTTCAACTGTTCACTGTAGTTGAAATTATAATTTCAACAGAAATAACCCTCGAAGGAGTTACCACAATAAAAAGTGGGGCGCTGCAGTCAGAGGTAGAGAGTAACTGATTGTAGATTTCTCGGCCATAGGAAACGTTTCAGGTAGAGAGTGCGTTATTGCAGATTGCTCGGACGGAGATTGGTTGATTTTAATATCATGAAGTAGAATCTTTTATTAAATGTATATATCCTTGGTGATATCAACGATGATGGTGATTTGGTGCCAAACAAGCAAAAGCTGCCATTTAACTTTAGTATCAAATTGATGTCTTTGGTTTTGTACATGCAAGTCTTTTTATATCATTTTTATTATTTTAATATTTTAAATGTATTTGGATTTAAAATTGTATTAATATTTTTAAATTTGATTTCAAAAATAAAATTAGCAATTGCTCTGTTAAATTAGAAAGGTGGTAAGAAAAATGTACCTGTAGACAGGTATAACATATGTTTTTGCATTTTGAATTTGGGAATTATGATATATCATCCCGGTGTATATTACATATTGCAAATATAAAAATAACTATCTATTAAAAACTTATAGATCATTTTAAAAATAGCATCTGTTACATCATATTTCATTTAGAAACAAGAAAATGAGTTTATTATAATTAAAATCCTTATATTTATTTTTCATTATAATATCTATCTATAACATCATAGATTAAAGTAAACCCAATTTTCAACCACAAAAAAACTCATTGCAAAGTCTGTATAAAATGTTAATGAAGGAAAAATTTCAAAATCTTTTGACTGTAATATTTATACTCAATGCACTAAAAGTGAGAGGGACGGGATACTTTACTTCCATTTGAACTCTTAAATGATATATTTCTTCGTTCACTCTCTGGATACTTTTTTTTTTGAGAAGAAAAAGCTAAATAGTTTATATTAAGCCAATATAAAAGACACAATTGGGTACAAAATAAATGTCAATGACACTTCTGGAGAAAAACAAACAAAGAGGCGCAAATTGCCTAGAGAAAAGGCAAAAATAGACATATCAAAATACATATAGCACCATATGAAGAACTCTGGATACTTGTAAACTATAAATCACCACAAAAATTTATGTTCAGAATATAGATTTTTTTGCATTTCTGATTATTTCTACATTTTTCAGTCACGTAAACATAAATATATTTTTAGGATGGCAAACCTAAAAAATAATGATAAAAATTTATGAAAAATTAAAAATAGAAAATAGAAATTTAGATTAGAGTTTAAATTTTTTTTAAATATTAGTTACTAATTTTCAATATAAAAATCGACCAAATCTTATAAAGATATTTAAATGCGTAATTCAACTTATTTGCATTATAAAATGTTTGACCCAATCCCATAAATATATTTAAATCTATAACGCTACTTGTTTGCAAGGATTCCAACAGCAAAAGGGATTCGTCTTCATGAACCTTGCCATGTTATGGTATGTGGGGCACTCCAAAGCTTTTTTATTTCAATATAAAATCGACCAAATCTTATAAAGATATTTAAATGTATAATTCAATTTATTTGCATTATAAAATGTTTGACCAAATCTTATAAATATATTTAAATATATAACTCAACTTGTTTGCAAGTATTCTAACAGCAAAAGGGATTCGTTTTCGTGAACCTTGCCATGTTCTGATATGTGGGCCACTTCAAAGCTTTTTTATTTCAATATAAAAATCGACCAAATCTTATAAAAGTATTTAAATGTATAATTCAACTTATTTGCATTATAAAATGTTGGGCCAAATATCATAAATATATTTAAATCTATAACGCAACTTGCTTGGAAGTATTCCAACAGCGAAAAGGATTCGTTTTCATGAACCTTGCCATGTTATGATTGTGGGCCGCTTCAAAGGCTTTTTATTTCGCTATAGCACATGCTCCGTCTAGTCCTCCGTGGTAGTTTTTCCAATTCCACTTGTTGAATGGCCTGTCATGACAGCAAAAATGAAAGAACGGGTTGGTTGCTTTCTCAATTTCATACATTGAATGGCTCGCTCGTAGAATTTCAAACCCCGCCTCACCCAAATTGATGATAAATCAACAAGCATCCGTGTCAACAATTTTTCATCCTCCATATTTTCCGTGATGAGATACCCATAAATTAGAGTTTCAAAAATAAATAAGTCAGGACGACATTCTTCTTTGACCATTTCATTGTACATATCGAGCACAGCGTGTTGATACAATGATGGTTTTCAGAAGATCAGAGTACGTAGACCCCTCTAGCCAAGTGTGGATGGTTTGCTTGGATGAGAGCCTCAATAAGCCAACTAGAAGAATACTCATATGGTTTCATCCCCAGGTTCCCCATATGAGCATATGCTTGCATTACATCTTGAACTCTTGCGCTTCGGATATAGCTTCTTGGCAAAAAAATTAAATGCATACAGAGAGATTCGCCTCCTAAACTTCCTTGTTTCATTTAGTAAACTGTTTAGGGCATCAAATTTCTTTGCGGGACCTAATAATTGAATCATAGCTCGGTAATTACGTTACTGCTCTTGTAATTAGGCTTCTCGGAAGTCCAATTGAAGAACCCTAGTGCGACCTCGGGATCTCTTATAACGACCTGAGCTACGATTTCAGGCCTTGAGTCTCTATCAAATCCATTTTTACAGAGCTTCTGCACAAGGCTATGGTCCCAGCCACAACTGTGCTCGGGGGTACCAAGGGTTTTTATGCTCTCTGAAATTAAAATAAGCATTTTACAAAATGTTTGTTATAGAACCTATCTACATCTGTCTGATTTCCAAAATCGTTGCCCCAATTCGAAAAATTCACACAAAACTGCATTTTATTACAGGTTTAGTCGACATCTATATTAAATAGTCTTTAATACCATTAACAACAAGCATGAAATTCTCACTGTTATCTTTGAAAAAACGAGGCATGGTCTTGAATATTGGCCGAATCTATTAGCAAAATGTTGAAGAAATGAAAGTACTAATGGTTGTGTAAAATGAAAAAAACATAATATTTTTAGGTTTGTTTTCCCCGTTCTCACATCAATAATCTTGCCGTTTGCTAACACGACATTTGACAGGAAATCCACGTCGATTGAGTCACTCCAACCGTAAAAATCCATGGCTCAGTATTTACTACTGTTTGAGGATCAGGTTTGTCGTTTCCCCCAGAGGATACAACCAGATTTCCTTTCTGAGTATTGAATAGTGTGAGATGCTCCAATGGCAATTGGATTGTTCATAAAATCCACTAGGAGTGTACTATATTAGTTTCCACTCTTCAGGAAATGCGGTGACCGAAAACAAGTGTATCCACTGTAAACATCTGCTGGAAACAATGGTGCACGTAATTCGGTGTAAAATTATTGGTGCACAGCTGTTAAGGGGAGAGGAGGGTGAGCATAAAGACTTCTGCAGATGTCACACAGTTAGGAGAAGGGTAGACGAAAATGGGAGGTTCCCTGAATCAAAAGAAAAAGAGAAAGAAAGTTCTATTGGCAAGTTCTATTGGCTTAAATATTTAGTAAAATATACTTCAATTATATTATGAGGCAGAGAATCTAGGTCACCCTGAATAGGTGAAGTTTTTGCCATGTTGGAATGTTTTTTAAGTATTTGGATTGTTTTTTTTTATGTTTAGTTTATCAGGAAATGGGATAGGATTTTATTTTGTTTTACTTTTAATTGATGTTTTAGTCAAAGTTAATGGTCGGTTAGGGTTGTTATTTGTCCTACAGTAATAAACAGTTGTTTAATAATTGTTCTGTCAACTTAAAGAGGAAAAGACAAAATTGTCTAAATGAAGATCTTGTCATGTCAACCGAACTGAGAGCTAGTAGTTACACAACCATATTATTTCTATTCAAGTGAAAGCAATTACAGTTTCAATTAACTGTAAACAAACGATGTATAAATGTAACAATGTAAAAAAGGGAAAAGGTTCAGTGTTTTCAGAATCAAGGAAATAAAATAGAGACAGAACATTTCTCTAAATTGTCCATCTGTGTCATTGCCTACATACTGTACTATTTTATTTTCATTTCATTGAACTATTAATACAATGCTAATAGACAGAGAATGACCACTGTAGGTGATGTTTCCTTTTGTCCTCATCGAACAACAAACAATATAATCAGAGCAGAGAGCAACCGAATTGAATCTACAACCAAAACAGTAAAGCACAGCGAGACCACCGAGGAGATAACACCGAAACAGAGTGCCGAAGAGAATAGAATATAACAAAGGTAATTTCGGACGAACACTTTAAATTTTCATAAGTAAACAGAGATCCACAGAATTGTGTTCATATTGCTATTGTTCAAGTCACACACATATTGCAGTCGTTCATAAGCAAAAATTAGTGCCAGCGTCCATAGAATGGACAAACCCTACCCTAGGGTTTGATAAAAGGAATCATTTTTTTTAAACCAAAACGGGACAGCCAACCAAAACAGAAATTGAAGCAAGATTCAAGCTTCATCCTTGAAAGCGATTCGGGGTAAATATGACTACAAGATGGCAAGTGACAAACCCTATAGAGACTCAAAGACCCTAACTATAAATTGATGGACTTTAAGAGCCAGAGCCTATCGGCATAGGGTTGCCACCTTTGGAGACTGAACTGTGAGAATTTTGCGTACCCAGGTTCAACCATAGACCTACACCAACCACACAAAGTTCAGTCAGCCTACCTATACGGTGAGACCTAAAATCGAAGCAGAATAGAAGCAAAGGGAAGATATAACTTACCTCAGTGAGCCGGACCAAGGAGTTCGTGGAACAAAACCGCTGATGAATCAAGGGAGCCTGAGACAGAAGGAGCAGGCTTGGTCAGTGTCAATGCCAGAGGAAGGTCGAATGGAAGGTCAAATTAAATCAAGGAGAGGACTATTTACCTGTTTGTAGCTGTGGAAGACCATCACCCTGTTACCTGAGTTCATGGGCACCAAAAGTTAATTGGTTTATATACCGTAGTAGAGACAAAGGGCAATAACCACAACAACAAGTGACAATCATCAGACGAGAGACGAGACTGTGAAACCAAACCGCAGAAGAATGACAGAACAAGACCAAGAACTTACCGTGTGAAAAGGATTCGAGCAAGCGCACCTCCAGAGCCAAGACAGACTCGTGCCCTAGGAGAAGACAACTGACAACAGCATAAACAAGTTTGGAAGGCCAGCATTCACTTACAACCATACCCAAAGGAAAACCAGAGATTTCCATATGTGCCAGAGAAAAAACCATATAGTGTAACAAGCAAACCCTCACAGAGCCGCTCAACAGAGCAAAACAATCGCAAATGACCAAAAAGCAAAAGTATTTTGGGCGAAGACCAAATGGAAGGAACCAAGCCCGAGGATCATAGGTGAGCATTTATTAATGCATTAAATCATTCCGAGTTTCCAAAAGAAATATCTATTATCCATATTGCATACAACCACCGGAAACAACAAACAAACACACCACATCATAAAGCCCGAAATAGGTGTAAAGCCGAGCCTACGTGGAAGCATCAGCTGGGTCACATCAGAGTGGTATCAGAGTAGTTGCTTATGTTAGTAGGAGGAATGGAGAGAGGAAGGTGGGGTCATTGCAAAGGTGCTTGAATATTGGCAGAGGAAGGATTAAGAAAGCACATTAGAATTCTTCCTGCCCGTTTGGATGCAGTAGAGGCGAGGAGATGAAGAGATCCAGAAATAGGCGATGACAGTGAAGAGGAAAATGAAGCAGCAGCAGATGGACAAGAAGGCAAGACCCCAGAAGTGAGATTGTTGAGATCTGTTTTAGTGGCAAGCAGTAAATCCAAGCTAGAACTCCCCACCTATGATGGCAGTTTGTCTATTGAGGTTTTATTGGATTGGATCAGTGATATGGATAAGTATTTCGAGTGTGAGGAAGTCAGTGAAGACCACAGAGCTAGGTTCGCTATGACGAAATTGAAGGGACATGTAGGCCTATGGTGGGATAGTGTCTAGAATGAGAGGAAAAGATTGAAAAGGTTGCCGATTAAAACCTGGTCAAGGATGGTGGCCAAGTTAAAGGGAAAATTTCTGCCGAAGGACTATCAGATTGCACTGCACAAGCAGGTGTAGAATCTGAAACAAAAAGGATTGACGGTAAGGGAGTACATGGGGGAGTTCTATTGAGTGAATTTGCGAGCCGGATATACAGAGGATACCGCAGAAAGAACAACCATTTATGTCAATGGGTTAAGGTTAGATATTGTGGATGAAATCAATATTTTGTCTCTGAAAAGATTGAAGAGTGCGATGAAAGCTGAAGAGAAAATTACCAGAAGGCAGAATGCCCAGAGAAGACGAGGAGCCGGTAGGGGAAAAGGCCAGTCATATCGCAGAGTCCGTACTGCTAGTAGCAATGAGAAAGGTAGTAGTTTCAAATCTTCTGGATCAGTAGATAGAGGTGATAGCATGAGAGGCGGTAGGTCATCCCAGCGAGGCAGGGGAAGTGGCCAAGGTAGAGGTACTAGTTATCAGTGTTACAGATGTCATAAATAGGGACACTGATCGTTTGAATGTCCAGAAGTAGATCAAGCTGGACAGTGGGGTGCATATGTGGCACAACCAAAGGAAGCAGCGAAACCTCCCCAAAAAGCAAAAAATGCTCCAGAGACAGGGGAAGCTCTGGTGCTACACAAGGTGTTGTTAAAACCAGTCAAGGAGGTCATCAAACAGACACAGTGGAAGGCTTTGTTTAGAAAAATTTGTAAGTCACGAGGTAAGTGTTGTAAGTTAATTATTGACAGCGCTAGTATTGATAACTTAGTGTCCACAAAGATGGTAGAAAAATTGGAGTTGAAGCACTTGAAGCATCCCAACCCTTATAGAGTTTCATGGTTGCAAAAAGGCCATCAGTTGCTGGTGGATGAACAATGTGGGGTGGAATTTCAAATAGGCAGATATAAGGATAAAGTCTTCTGCGACATCATGCCGATGGATGTATGTCACATACTACTTGGCAGGCCTTGGCAGTACGACATGAAAGTGCTACACGATGGATTGACGAACTCTTATAAATTTCTTAAGGATGGAATCAAGCATACGCTTGTGCCCATCAAGGAAGAAGGGACAACAGAGATTAGTGAACCTAGGACATTGTTGGTTAGTAGAAAACAGTTTTTGAAACAGGTTGAGGATAGTGAGATAGGATACACAATTGTAAAGAAAGCAAGGATAGTGTTGTTTCATACAGAGGTATCAGATTTACCTATAGAAATCCAGCAAATGTTGTAGGAATTTACGGACATAGTTGTAGATGACTTGCCAGATAAATTACCCCCCAAACGGAGCATAAGTCATCATATTGACTTCATACCCAGAGCTAGTTTGCAGAACAAAGCAGCATACCGAATGAGCCCCAAAGACAATGAAGAAATTAGGAAGCAGGTGCAAGAACTATTGGACAAGGGATTGATAATGGAAAGCTTAAGCCTTGTTCCATTCCAACGGTCCTTACTCCCAAGAAGGGAGGAGAGTGGTAGATGTGCATTGACTCAAGGGCCATCAATACAATCACCATCCGTTATAGGTTTCCACTGCCACGGATGTATGATATGATGCATTGTTTAAGTGAGGCAACATATTTCTCTAAGATATACTTGAAGAGCGGGTACCATCAAATTCGGATACGAGAGGGGGATGAATGGAAGACAACCTTTAAGATGAATGAGGGGTTGTGCGAATGGCTGGTCATGCCTTTTGGACTGAGCAATGTGCCCAATACATTCATGAGGTTAATGAATGAGATGCTGAAGGAGTACATCGGCAAGTTTGTGATAGTATATTTGGATGACATACTTATTTCCAGTAGGACAAGGAAAGAACACATTCAACATGTACAGAAAGTGCTCGAGAAATTACAATAGAACAAAATGCTAATAAATTTGAAGAAATGTACCTTTTTGCAAAAGGAATTGCTTTATTTGGGTTTTGTCATAGCATAGAATGAACTGAAGATGGATCCGGAGAAGGTGGCAGCGATAGTGAATTGGCAATCTCCGAAAAATTTATTTGAGGTACGTAGATTTCACGAATTAGCGATTTTTTATAGGAAATTCATAAAGAATTTTAGCGAAATTTGCGCACCTATGCTGGACACCATTAAAAAGGCCAATTGGCCTTTTCGATGGGCAGAGGCAATGGAGAGAAGTTTCCAGTTGTTAAAGAGAAAGATCACTGAGAGGCCGATCCTGCGATACCAGATTTCAAGAAGTTATTTCAAGTTTGTTGTGATGCTAGCGGGACAACAATTAGAGTTGTGCTCAGCCAAGAGGATAAGCCTGTAGCATTTTTCAGCGAGAAGCTGAATGAAAGTTAGAAGAAATATTCATCGTATGATAAGGAGTTCTATGCTGTTATAGAGGCATTAAAACATTGTAGGCATTATCTATTGGGAAATGAATTTGTGTTGTTTTCAGATAATTCTGCGCTAGAGTATGTAATGCAATAGCACAAGCTAAACCATAAACACGCCAAATAGGTGGAGTATTTTGTTGGGTCCCTATAATACTAGTGATTACCCCATTACTATGGTAGTTGTACCCCTTATTTATATTGTTGTGCC
>APFE031696104.1:103588-125087 GCA_000404065.3 Pinus taeda | reverse complement strand
TTGAGGAAAACACTTTTTTTGAAAGAGAGGGGCATGTTGGGTCCCTATAATACTAGTGATTACCCCATTACTATGGTAGTTGTACCCCTTATTAATATTGTTGTGCCCCTATTGTCCCCATATTGTTATTATTGTGCTCCATAGAATCCCTCTAGTGTTATTTTTGTGGCTTATATTATTATTGTTAGGTAGGCTAGGTTATATTGTGACTCCTTAGACTCCTATATAGAAAGGAGGTTTTGTCATTTGTATCATCCAAGAATTGTTCATTTATGTAATGTAAAGGAGGTTTCCCCCTCAAAGAGGCTAAATTCTAAGGTGTTGATCTATCTTTTCTATCTTTTCTTGAGCTGGTTTCATAACATATTTGCAGAGTTTCAACTTTGTATTGAAGCATATTAGTGGGCAAGCCAACAAGGTGGCAGATGCACTAAGTAGGAAAGCTCTACTTCTGCAGGAAATCACTGTACAGGTGCTGGGTTTTAAGCACTTATAAGACTTATACTAGATTGATACAGATTTTAAGGAGGCCCATGAGGCATGTCAGAATCCCTTAGTGAGAGATAACAGTCCTTGGTTAGACTAAAATCTATAAGAGAAATTGTTGTTTAACGGAGGACAGCTGTGCATACCTGACTGCTCGATGAGGGAGAATATTATTCGAGAGAAGCATAGTGGAGGTTTGGCCAGACATTTCAGCATGGACAAGACACTTGAGCAGCTCAGTCATTTCTACATTTGGCCAAAGATGCAGAGAGATGTAGAACGACTTGTGGCCAGATGCAAAGTGTGCCAGTTAGCAAAGGGTCACTGTCAAAACATAGGACTGTATACACCATTACCTGTTCCAGGTAGACTGTGGGACTTAGTCAGCTTGGACTTTGTCTTAGGTCTACCTAAGACATAGTGAGGTAATGACTCAGTAATGGTAGTAGTGGACATATTTTCAAAAATGGCGCATTTTATTCCTTGCAGAAAAACTAGTGATGCCACCCACGTGGCCCACTTGTTTTTCAATAAGATTGTCAGGTCACATGGATTGCCTAAATCTATCCTTTCGAAGAGGGATGTGAAGTTCACGAGACACTTTTGGCATACCTTGTGGAAGAAAATGGACACACAACTAAGTTACAATTATGCATATCACCCGCAAACCGACGAGAAAACAGAGGTTGTAAACAGGAGTCTGGGAAACCTACTATGAAGCCTTGTTGGAGAGAATTCGTAGATGTGGGATCGAGCGCTTGCACAGGCAGAGTTCGCTTATAACGACTCGCCTAACTGCAGCACAGGTTTCAGCCCATTTCAGATCCTGTATGGCATGCATCCTCGCGGAGTGCATGAATTGTGGGATCTTGGACTACAGGAAAGGCAAAGTGCAGATGGAGAAGATTTCACTAATGCAATGAGAGATTTGCATGAACAGGTAAAAATTAAATTGTAGGACAACAACTTAAAGTATAAACAACAAGCAGATTTGAAGAGCATGGAAGTACAATTTAACATGGGGGATGAAGTCCTCACGCATTTACACAAAGAACATTTCCCTTAGGTCACGTACAATAAATTGAAGTATAAGAAGATAGGACCCTGCAAAGTCCTTTAGAAATTTTCGGCGAATGCCTACGAGATACAATTGCCACCCGGAATAGGCATTTCACCTATCTTTAACATAGCAGACGTGTTCCCCTACACGGATGACTCAGAAGAGAAGGAAGAATATGGAACCACACAACCTACACGGAATACCCAAGATAGAGGAGAAGCTTGGAAGAGACAGATGCCTTATGTTCAACCTCCTGAGATCGAGAGCATTCTCGACACTCAGGTGGCTAGACGAACTCAGCAGAATGAGTATGTGCAATACCTAGTCAAGTGGAAGAACCGTCCTATTGATGACAGTTCGTGGCTTGATGCCAGGAAGTGTGAATAGATAGGTTCTTCCGTCGAGAAGATCATGGACCGGAGCCATGATATCTTTCTGCCTCGGGAGCCTGATGCAGGAGCATCCAACTCACCATGACTAGGTGAAGTCTCTGCCAAGTTGGAAATTTGCTTTAGTATTTGGATTGTTTTTTTTTTTATGTTTCATTTATCAGGACATGTGATAGGATTTTATTTTGTTTTACTTTTAATTGTTGTGTTAGTCAAAGTTAATGGTCGACTAGGGTTGTTATTTGTCCAACATCAATAAACAATAGTTTAATAATTGTTCTGCCAACTTAAAGAGGAAAAGACAAAATTGTCTAAATGAAGATCTTGTCATGTCAACCAAACTGAGAGCTAGTAGTTACAAAACCATATTATTTCTATTCAACTGAAAGCAAATACAGTTTCAATTAATTGTAAACAAACAATGTATAAATGTAGCAATGTAAAACAGGGAAAAGGTTCAGCATTTTTAGAATCAAGGAAATAAAACAGAGACAAAACATTTCTCTAAATTCTCCATCTGTGTCATTGCCTACATACTGTACTATTTTATTTTCATTTCATTGAACTATCAATACAATGCTAGTAGACAAAGAATGACCACTGTAGGTCGTGTTTCCTTTTGTCCTCATATAATAGCAGACAATAGTGAATTCACACATAATCAGAGCAGAGAGCAACCGAATTGAATCTACAGCCAGAACAGTAAAGCATAGTGAGACCACCGACGAGGTAACATCGAAACAGAGTGTCGAAGAGAACAAAATATAACAAAGGTAATTTCGAACGAACCCTTTAAATTTTCATAAGTAAACAAAGGTCCAGAGAATTGTGTTTATATTGCTATTGTTCAAGTCACACACATATTACAGTCATTCATAAACAAAAATCAGTGCCAACGTCCATAGAATGGACAAACCCTAGCCTAGGGTTTGATAACAGGAATCGTTTTTTTTAACCAAAACGGGACAACCAACCAAAACATAAATTGAAGGAAGATTCAAGCTTCATCCTTGAAACCAATTCGGATTGAATATGACTACAAGACAGCAAATGATAAACCCTACAGAGACTCAAAGACCCTAACTGTAAATTGACAGACTTTAAGCGCCAGAGCCTACCGGCAGAGGGTTGCCACATTTGGAGACCGAGCCGTGAGAAGTTCGCATACCCAGGTCGAACCATAGACCTGCACCAACCACACAAAGTTCAGTCAGACTACCTATATGGTGAGACCTGAAATCGAAGCAGAATAGAAGCAGAGGGAAGATATAACTTACCTCAGTGAGCTGGACCAAGAAGTTCACGGAACAGAGTTGTTGACGAATCGAAGGAGCCTGAAACAGAAGGAGCAGGCTTGGTTAATGTCAATTCCAGAGGAAGGTCGAATTAAATCAAGGAGAGGACTATTTACCTGTTTGTAGCCACAGAAGACCATCACCCTGCTACCTGAGTTCATGGGCACCAGAAGTTAACCGATTTATATACCGTAGCAGAGACAAAGGGCAATAACTACAACAACAAGTGACAATCATCGGACAAGAGACCTGAAACCAAA
Organism: Pinus taeda; assembly: GCA_000404065.3. Lineage (NCBI taxonomy): Eukaryota > Viridiplantae > Streptophyta > Pinopsida > Pinales > Pinaceae > Pinus > Pinus taeda. The sequence goes on along the minus strand of APFE031696104.1, from coordinate 121,597 downwards.
CTGCAGAAGAACGACAGAATGAGAAGACCGACTCGTGCCATAGGAGAAGACCACTGACAACCGCATAAACAAGTTTGGAAGGCTGGCATTCACTTACAACCATACCCAAAGGAAAACCAGAGATTGCCATATGTGCCGGAGCAAAAACCATACAATGTAACAAGCAAACCCTCACAGAGCCGCTCAATAGAATAGAACAATCGCGAATGACAAGAAAGCAAAAGCGTTTTGGGCAAAGACCAAACAGAGAGAATCAGGCCTTAGGATCGTAGGTGAGCATTTATTAATGCATTAAATTGTTCCGAGTTTCCAAACAAAATATCTATTATCCATATTGCATACAATAGCCGGAAACAACAAACAAACACACCACGTCATAAAGCCCGAAACAGGTGTAAAGCCGAGGCTACGTGGAAGCATGGGTTGGGTCACATCATATTATCAACGTGATGAATTTTATTTTATATAATAATTTTTTTAATATTATTTTATTTAGTTAGAGAGGATTTCAGTATTATGAGTGCGATGTATTTTATTTTGTTTGAGTAACTATATTAGATTTTAATATTATACATTGGTTATATTTTAATTTTATTGGGCAACCATTTTTGTTAGAAGAGGAGCTTTACATAAAATAAAATTTTAGGGCATAAATTTGGTTAAATGATTATTTTTTTACATATTTTATGATAGTTCCACTTTTTGCAGATAAATAATATTAGCGAAAAAAAAATTAGCCAACATTATATATGTATAATTTCTCAAAATAGGATAGCCCCCTCTAATACTATATATCAGCATAATATTTGAATCTTTAAAAAATACAATCATTAGAGTTACATAAATGAAAATAATAACACAACAAATCTCTCTAAATGGTCAAATTTTTACAGTGAGCAATTGAAATTTGTGATAAGTATACCATTTCATATCATGTTTTTCACTTTAAAAAAACGTACTTTACATATTTCATATTTCTAATCGGTAAACCATTTCATACCCAGTTTTTTAAAAAAAAAACATATTTTACATATTCATAGGGATCAAAAAGTACAATCCCTGCACCACAATGGATAACCTAAAAAATTAGACTTCAAAAAAAAAATTCAAATATATATTACGTCATAAACTTTTATTGAAACTTAACTTACTCCTATTGAATAAGACCAAAACACAAAATAAACAACAAAGTACCATCAAGCTCTTCTGAGATGAAAACCAATATTTAGGAAAAAGAAACTGATATAAAAGGCATTGCAAAAATAAGAAAACAATAAAACAGTATTTTGTTTTATTAATTATTTTATAATACAGATGTTTTTATCGATACCAACCAGTGGCCATACCCAAGGTATTTAATATCTCTGTTTAATAAAACCAGAAGAAATACCTCATATCTGTAGCGACATCTACCTCTGTTTCATGAAAAAGGGCCTGCTTGATAACGTTAAATACGGTGACCACAGTTTTATCCACTACCAGAAATACGGCTTCTTTTAGTATAAACTACTCTACAACCTGAGGCGATACCTAATGCATCTAATATCTCTGTTTAAATAAAACCCTAAAGAGTCTCTGATATCAGTAGCCAGGCATAACGTGCTGCTCTCTACAACACGACATTCAAACCAAAATAGAATAGCAGCACATTATCACACAAGCAATATTGCTAGACTCCTCAGGGTTCTACTTAAACCGAGATATTAAATGAATTTGGTATCGCTCGTAGCGGATGGAACAGTGTTCACTGCCGTATCCAAGAGGACCACCGAAGGAATTGTTGCGCTGCAGTCAGAGGTAGAGAGTGCCTGATTGTAGAGTGCTCGGCCGCCAACCAGCCGTCGTGTAGTCGTCACCGCTGACGGGCGTCGTTTGTTCCAAAACTACGAGCAGTTTTCAGAGAGCATCGAAAAATGGACTCTGAGAGCAGTTGTAGTCGTCACCCATAACGGTAGTAGCATTCTGCACACCCAGCACTGCGAGTAGTAGCATTAGAGATGAACCTTAAAAGCAAAGCCGAATGGCCGAATATCGTGGCTGCCTCAAATGAAATAATATCACTTCCAAATGCCAAACGCTATTGTGATAGTTATGCATCTGCTGAGGACACCCCCCTTTTAGATACCATACACTCCATGGCGTTGACGATGAGGGTGGTTTTGTGTCACGCTTTGTGACTGACAGAAACAAACAAAAAGGTCATTCAGCCCGCCATTCATTCCTTCACACGCATGAACCACGCCAGTCTGCCCTTGATCTCAACTTTACCTAACTGCACTAGATTTCAGTAAACGAAGTACACGTATCTCATGTTGTATGGCCGAGCATTTTCTTTAATATCACCGCTATTCATATTCTTATTCAAATTTATCAAATGATAGAATTTTAAATTTTAAGGACTTGATTTAAAAATACAATTAATTAATAAAATATATTTTAAACGTAATTATTGAAATATATTTGAATTGTATTATGAAAGGGATTCTCTTTAATGTTATGTGAAATTTGTTTTTTAATAATTTGACGGGAATTTAGTATCATGAAATGAATATATTTGATTTTAAAAAGACCACCATTTTCTTTAATATCATCTTTATTTGGATAAGATTTTAGTACTATGAAATGGATACATTTTATATTGTTTGGGCAACCTATTTTATTGAAAAAAGAGAGCTTAAGATAGAAAAATATTACTAGAAATCATTTGGTGTAATCAAATATTGGGAGTGACTTATTTAAAGTCTACATAAATTTATTTCTTCATCCCTAAATAGTAGGTCACCATTTCAAAAAATTAAAAAACTTGCTTTTTTTCATACTTACAATTTTATAATTCAATATATAAAATGGTACAACTCTTTTGAAAATAAATTCAATATATAAAATGGTATAACTTTTTTGCAAATAAATCTAGAGTTTTGATTTGGGTATATTAGTATGAATATGAATATTTCTTTGGAGCCAAAATCTTTACCATGGTATCTTAAGTATTCAGGTAAAATCCCTACACTCCACTTCATAATTATTAATAGTTAAATTAAAATTATCTAAGCACTCTTCTAAAACAGACACATCTATACCCTTAATGTAGTAAACATACTAACTTAGCCAAAAGTAGATAGCATCTCTCACTATTTTTAGAGACTCCCTCGTTAATCAACATTTGGTGAAGATTTATTCAATCAGATGAAAAGAATTAAGAAAGCAACAGAAGGACCGCACTATCATCACTTAAAATATGACATCTAATTTTAATTTTATATAAGGTCAATTTTGTAAAGTATATAATTAAAAAAAAAAAAATTAATCCAGTCTTGAGTAAAAATTCTGTAGTTTTAATGCATAATGGGGTTATGATTTCTTTTTAATTTAGGTACTTAAATTTATTTATTTATTTTTTTTTTGCTATTTTTTTTTGTATTTCATCCTCGCGGCACATGATTGTGCGGGTAGGAAAACCTCGGTGACGTTTTCCTGTTTCTCAATCACATAAACAAACCATTCATTCTTTCACGCCATTCTGTTCTTTTATCTCACCTTTACCTAAAGGAATGTCATGTCCTCGTCTTTTATTAAATGTAAGTGACGTCTACAATGATGTGGTTTCGTGCCTCTCGAATCTTTTTGTCATCCGGTCAAACAAGCAAAAGCAACGATTTGATGTTAATATTTGTGGTTTCATGCTTTTAAACAAAACCAAGTATTATGAAATTGATGTATTTCGTCATTTCCAGAAACCAACAAAAGCCACTAATTGATTTAGTATTTTGTGGGTTTTTTTGGCTGTTAAATAAAATTAAGCATTATGAAATTGATGTGTTTCATTTTGTATGTGTAATTATTTTTTATATTATTTTAAGACTTTAAATTTTATGAATATTTAAAATTTTATATTAAAAATAAAATTATTTATAAATATATTTATTATATATAAATTGATACATTTAAATTAATATATAAATATATTTTTAATAATTATTTTATTAATTAGAAATGATTTTAGCATTAATGAGTGGATGTAGTTGTTTGTTTATACAATTATACTATACTTATATTTTGGTGGGAAGAACAGTTTTATTTGGTACCAAAAGTTATTTTGTTTTACATTGTTTATATTATTCAATAGTATAATTAAATATATATAAATTTAAATTACAAAAAATATTCCAAAATTTTATTTAAAAAAATATTATAAAAAAATATTCAATTATTTTATCAAAGTCATGAATTGAATTTTATATATGACAATGATTTTCTTTAATATCATATTATCTAACTAGAGAGGATTTTAATATTATGAATTGTATATATTTCATTTTGTTTGGGAAATTGCAGTAGATTCCATTTGAGTGTGAAGAAGATGAGAAAGGTTTTGAGCATTTATTTGAAAACTCCCTCATTTTTTTACAAATACATAATATCTCTCAAATAATTACATATTTTAATTGTAAATTACTTGGGGTTTAAGTGAATATTAGCCCACATTATATATGGATGATTTTTCAAAATAGAATAGTAGCCTATAATGGAGTTACATAAATAAAAATAATAATACAACATATCTTTCTATGTGGTAAAATTTTGGGAGTGACCAATTGAAACTTATGAGAAGTATAACACTTCATACACTATTTTTTTTCCAAAATACAAAACCTATTTACCATATTTCATAGGAAATCAAAAATTATAATCCCTTGGCAACCACTAGAATTGATATATCTTAGACCTTAAACATATATTGAAATTTATATAACTCTTATTTGGATAGGATAAAAAATATTAAAGGACAAAATTGACAAGAAATTACCATTTGAATCCTCCAATATGGAAACTAACCCAAGATTTAGTAGAAAAGCTTCATTGGACAACATATCTCTTATGTAGAACTACTACACCTATATTCTTTCACAAGACAATACCCCTCTAGTTTCTCTCTTTGACAATTATATTGTCCCAAGTGCATTGTTAATACTTGTAAAAGTAGTATGGGAAAAAAATGACGCTTTACACAAATAGGGACAATATATTAGACATTACTTTTGGTGTTAAACTATGCACTCCATCAATCCAAATATAACCTTTGGGACCTCATGAAGTAAGGTCCACTTAGAAAGTGTCACATGTCCCCCTTATGAGGTTTTTCTTTTTAGTATATATAACAACTATAACCCTATATAACCATATACCTATCTATAGCCATACCTCCAACATTCAGTTAATTTTTTTCAGCATTATTATCACGATACCAAACCGGATGACTATAAATTAATAATATAATCGCAAGGCTTACAGAGAGGAGATGTCCCTAAGTTGTTGTGCCTCGAACCTGAATGTGCCACATCCACTTTTTGACCCACTGATCACATGAAGGTGGTATAGGGATCAGTGTTGGGTTTTTCTCGATGGCCTAGATCGTTCAAGACAATTTGATGGTTGTCTTTGGCTTATATTTTCAAGAAACCCTAACCCCCTCACTCCTCTGTTTCAATTTCTATTGTTGCGTGCCATGGATTCCTTTCCTTTGTTCAACATTCTATGAGGATACTCGAACATGGGTTGCTTCACAACGAGGGAAATGGTTCATTCTTAGTGCGAAATGTCAACGCATTATGCTAGTTTGAGTCTTTTTGTCCCTCTACTATCTTTGTTGGTGTCAATGGAAGTATGGTGACATGAAGGTGAAATTTGGCCTCGCTTGACACTTTGCCCTACATGCCTATCACTTAAAAACCATCGTGTTTTCTCTTCAGCTCTGGTGATTTCTTTTAGTTTTATAATTGTTTATTTGATTCTTGTTTAAATTCTTTCTAAGTTTCTAGGTAAACTATTTACAATTTGGCAATTTTTTTAATTGTTAAAACCCTCAGGTACATGTATTGTGCTGAGCTCACATGATTACCACTCAATATTTTGTACCAGTTTCCAATTTCTCATTTAATAGGTAGATGTTCTTATATACTTTTTGTTTGCTACCATTTTTCAACATGATTATTACTCTAGATAGCTCTTATGATATAGTAATAACCTGAATTGGATGTAGTGGAATGGCTGTTGTTGCAAAGAAACGTCACCAGCCTTCATTTCTTCAACCTTTCCTGATACCTCCATTTAAACTCGCAAAATTTACTATGCAAGATTTGTTTTGATACACTTGTGGTATGAAGCAACAATTCTCATTATTTAAGGTTCTATCCTGGTTTTTCTTTGTCGCACTATAAGAGAGTGTCGAGTTCACAATTTTTCCATGGATCCCATGTTCACTCCTATTTGTTTATGAGGGTGATTACATGTTCCCTCCAGGTATGTTTTTCTTATTGTTAGTTTCTTGTTTCAAATTTTATGTTAACTGTTTATTATCACTACTCACTCTACTTTTTAATTTTTTTCTTGACACCTACTCAGGTACCACAAGGAAAATCTATATGATCCTTGCCATTCTAGGTAACTAAATATTTTGGGTTATTCATATATTTATTCACACCTAGATAAGTAGAACCTTTTGATGCTTAATGTTGTCCCATAATTTACAAAAATAATTATTTGTTCTTTTTTTTATACTTGTTCTTAGAGGTATGGCACAATTGATAATGGGTAATTCACAAGTTTTCTTTCACCATGTGTCTTGACCCCATGTTAACTGTGTGATGTACTCCTACAGATTGATGGTTTTCTCTTGCCTCCATCAATATTTTTTTGAAAATGAATTCTATGGGGAACTCCACTAACTTTCATACTTCAACTAGAATGGCAATTACTAGGAGCCATCATTATAATTAGAATTCGTTTGTTACTCCAAGGAAAAAGACTTGTAGAGGTTACAACACGAAGTGTAACTCTGTGTTACATTATTAGGATTTCTCAAGTTAATTTTTGGTTAATTTATAAGCTCTCCATCCTTGGAGTTTGTAACTATAATGTCTCTCTCTTTGAAGCAGTTGTTACTCTCCTTTAACTCCCATCTCAATAAAATTGTACCATGTGTATTGATGGTGTAAAATCATAATATTTCCATAATTTTGTATCAAATAGTTTATACCACTATGTATTCGCAATGTATGATTCAATTTTTAGTTATTTAAACTTTTTTCATGTATATCGTGGATTAAGAGTAAAAAAGTCGATTTATATAAATATATTAATACCAATTAACGAATTCCGTCGTTGTATATTTAGTAGATAAATAAGCATTCTACTCTATAATAAGCATTATGATTCCATGTTATAATGGAAAATTTCAATCTTTAGCATTTCTTTGTCTGGGATAAGCTAAGTATCAACTTTAACTAAAACTTAGTTTTTGTTATACAAATTTATTTATGGTTCAAATGTTGGATGTATGTTGTACTTACTATATGTAATACCGCGTAGTATAAAGTTAATATCACGTGTAAAGTTATAATCTGAGCCTCGGTTTACCATAAAATTTAATATATCTTTATTTAATGTTTTACATAATTATGGTTCATATCGGTTAACTTTATTCCTTTATCTGGAAAGCATAATTAAAAGCGAAAAATATTCCTAAGAATATTTATAGTTATTAACAAGCTCTTTGAGTTGAGATCGAAGCATTCATGTGCATAGAATGCATAGAATGCATGGATTCTGATTCTTTGTTATTTAATTTCATTTTAATCGTAATATGAAACATTGCACCAGCACCATAGTCACTACCAAATTTTTTTCTATCTACTATATACCAACCTTGCTATTTAGCCACCTGGTAGGTGTTAGCAATTTCACAGTTATCGAACAACACTACCTCAACTTGCTCACAAACATGTGTTAACATAGCACAGTAATATGAAATGAATGATGTATCAATGTTAGACATCTCATGCACTCTAGTTGGTCTAAATGGACGATATTTATTTACTAAATTATCAAAACTTCACTTGATTTCTCCATCCTCCTACAGTCATGGCTTCGATTATTCACACCTCTATACTTTGTATATCATGCCTTAGTATAACCTCTATTCTTTCTATCCATAGGGAACTATAAAGAAAGGACCAATTCAATGATTACGTTTATAAGTACCACCTTAATTCCAACACAGTCCCACCTTGATAATTCACAAAAAATTTCAAAATAATCCCCACACAATCCTACCTCGAAAATTTACATAATTTTTTAGAATATAACCCAATCACAATATAACCCAATCACAGTATAACCCAATCAAAATATACACAATTATAACTAAAAAACAAAACATTCACTTTTAGCCAAACACAACAATATTCATGATTATAGCCAAATAACATATTTTTCTCAACAAATAACACAACTACAAGTTTAGAAAATATAGATGCTTCACAAGTCTATTTCTCACTGCATTTCACTGCATTAACTAGGGAGAAAATGTTTGACCCAATCATGAATCGTCACCTCTGGTTCTCCCCCGAGCCAAGTTGTTTTATTCTCCTAGAATAAACAAGCTCTTGTGATTCTTGATCAAGGTATTTTATGCCTTTCTTTGCTAGCATAGTTTCCTTAGCGGTTTCCCACTTTTGAGGGTCTGCTAACCCCATAGCCTATGATTTTTTTCTATATTTAAAAATAAAAGTATTTTCCTTTCTCGTTAAGTCCTACCTTTTTCTCCTATGGCACTTTATTGACCCATTCTCAGTTTTATCTCCTCACTGAGTGATTTAATAGATTTTTCTCTTCTAATCTTATTAAATCTAAACCAACAACCCATAGGGATTTTTAGGAGTAAATTAATGGTATCTTGTTCAATCTTATCCAAAATGGATTCCATATTAGAATAATAATCTCATTAACTGAAATGTTCTTTTCCAAGTAAATATTCCATTTTATTTTTATTATGATTACATTAGCATATTTCCTCCCAATTGAGTCTACTATGCATTTGTTTCCATTACTAAAAATAGTTCATTCTACTTAAATAATATTTACATGAGTACAGAGGGGTGTTACAAATTCACCCTCTAAAAAAAAATTAACACCACCCTTGGTGTTTATTATTTTGTTGCATCATCCAAGAATAATGTTGGGTAGGCATCCTTCATGATTTCCTCACATTCCTATGTAGCCTCTTTAGGTGTAAAGTGCCTCCACTGCACTTTAAATTGAGTGACGACTCGATTCCGGAGCATGGTCTCTTTCTGATCCACAATATAGAGTGGCTCTGGCAGAAAATCTCCTTCAGGTTCCACATGTATCAGATTCCAGTCAATCACATGAGAAGGATCATGAATATATTTTCTTAGTAATGACACATGAGACACATTATGAACTTTAATATGCCTAGGAAAAGCCAGTTGATATGCCACTAGACCATCTTGGACCAAAATTTCCAAAGGCCCACCGAATTGTTTTGAAATCTTGGCACAACTGCTAGTTTTGAGAGTACTTTTTCTGGGTTTTACTCACAGTTACACATGATACCCAAACATAAATTGCTTGAGTCATTTTAATGTTTTCATAAATTTTTTGTCTATATTTTGTTGTTTTAATATTCTGTCTAATATTTCAAATTATATGTGCCATTTCTTGCAAATCTTCAGGACCCCATATTAATCTGTCTTCTAGTTGCCCCCATCTAAGTGACATATGAAACTTTCTTCCATATAAGGGTCATTTTGATGAAATATTGATATCTTTTATTATATTCAAATTATGCTAAATATAGAAAATCCTCCCGTTTAGAGGGTCTATCGATTACTTACATGTGTAGCATATCTTCTAGGATTTGATTCATCCTTTCTGTTTATCCATCCATTTGATGTTGATAGGCAGTACTAAAATTTAATTGCATTCCCATGCCCCCAAACAGAGCTCTCCAAAAATTTGAGGTAAATTTAGCATCCCTATCATACACTATCATTTTTGGTATACCATCTAATCGAAAAATTTCTTTCATGGAAATGTTTGCAATCTACATCTTTCTAGAAGTATATTGCACTGGTATAAAGTACGTTACTTTAAGGTGTCTACCTCTACCATGATGCAATCATGTTGATGCTTTGTTCTAGATAAATCTGTAATAAAATCCATTGAGTTCACCTCCCACTTCTATTCAGGAATGGATAATGAATTTAGTAATCCTTTAGGGTGCTGTTGTTCCTCTTTACCTATTGACACTCTAAGTATTTTGCCAAATATTCCGCTATATCATTTTTTCATGGTTGCCCAAAACAATTTTTTCCTTAACTTTGTTACCATTTTGTAGTATCCTGGGCAACCGACATATGATCTCTAATGTTATTCATCCAATATCATATGTTTCAACATGGCCAAATTAGGAATATACAATCTATTTTGGTAAGTTAATTTTTCATACTTCTCAACATATCTAGTGACTTATTTTTGTTGTAGTTTATGTTGTGTTTCTTGATATTTGAGGTCTTGTGGTATTGCATGTTTAATTTTTTCTCCAAAATCAGTACTAGAGCTACTTCTAGAACTTCCCACCAAGGCATTGGCATGTCTACTTAGAGCATCTATAGTTTTATTTTCTTTTCCTTTTATGTGTTTTATATCAAATTCAAACTTGATAAGGAAATCTAACCATATTTCTTACCTAACATTTAGATTAGGCTGACTAAAGAAGTATTTCAAATTGATATAGTCGGTTACCAACATGAATTTATTTCCCAATAAATAGTGTCTCCACTTTTTGAGAGCATGTATTACTGCTACCAGTTCTAGATCACATACAACATAATTGTGTTCATGTTTTTCTGACTTTCTGGATTCATTGGCTATTACTGCATTATCTTACGTTAACAGATCCCCAAGCCCTTCTAAATGAGTATAAATACAAGTTGTAAATTTCTTAATTGGATCTAATATTTTTAATATAAGGGTTAGTGTTAACAGTGGATTCATTTTGTCAAAGCTTTCTTGGAATTTCATTGTCCATTCAAACTTTAATTCTTTTTTGTGCAAGGAGGTAATGGGGTAAGCTAACTTCGAGAATCCCTCTGTAAATATTCGATAATAGCCATAAATTCCCATGAATGAGTGAATTTCTAATACATATTTAGATATATGCCAATTCATGATAGCCTTAACATTTTTGAGATCTACAAACAATCCTTCCTTAGAAATAATGTGGCCTAGGTAACGCATTTTGTTTTTGTAAAAATCATATTTGTTGAGTTTTTCATAAAGATGATGTTCTCTGAATGTTTGTAATACCAATATGAGATGTTATTGACATTCCTTTTCATCTTTAGAGTACACTAGGATTTCATCTATGAACACTAACACCATTCTATCAAGATATTTGTGTAGGATACTATTCATTTGACACATTAAGGTTTTTGGTGCGTTAGTGAGGCCAAAGGGCAACACGACGAACTCATAATTTCCATACCGAGTTTGAAAAGTTGTATTGTGGATATCTTCGTCTTTTATTTGCAACTCATGGTAACTAGTTTTAAGTTCATTTTTGGAAAGACAGTTGTTGGCCTTACCTAATTGAACATGTCATCAATTCATGATAACATGTATTTATTTTTATACTTAACTTGTTCATCTATCTATAAACTATGCACATTCTAAATGTGCCATATTTTTTCTTGAAAAATAGTATAGGCCCCCCCAAGGTGATACACTGGGTCTGATATACTCCTTATCTAGCAGTTATTGTAGCTGCAATTTCAATTCTAACAACTCTCGTATACCCATTCTATACGAGGGTCTAGAGACCGGGGGTGGGTGGTGGGAGGGTAAATGAAGAATTTCCTCTGGAAAAACATCTAGAAACTCTCTTATAACTGGTATAGTGTAAATCCTTTCCTTTTCTACTTATTGTTCATTTGTTTCCACATGCACCATGTATACATGACATCCTTTCCTTGTTTTCCATTTTAACTATAATGTTGAAATTTTCTTGATTGATATTGGTTTTGGTTTTCCTCTTATCAGTTTTGGTTGTCCATTTTGGTCTAAACAACTCAAATCTTTTCTAAACAGTTTATAACAACTCTCTACTTTTCCTTACCAAATTGTTTGGAATAGGGAGGTTTCCGTCTTTTTATGTTCATGGAAGTTTTGTTTTTATCTTTATTTTGCCATGGTTTTGTTCCTTCATTTCTATTTTTGATCTGTTGATAGCATAATCTAGCTTTCCTTACTGCCTCATCCATAGTTTTAGGATTTTTGTATTCAATCCTCTCTTTATAAAATGTTGGTAAACAATTCTAAAATATTTGTACTTTTTCTTTGTCCTCTTTGATATAAGGCACATACTAGAGGAAGTTTATAAATTTTGTTACAAATATGTCCATGGTAACCTTAGTTCATGGATTTCCTTAGCATGGTCATCATAAATTCATTCGCTCATGTACTGAGATTTAAATTGCATCTCAAATTCCTCCTATGAAATTATCTTGTCTTCTAATAAATGTATACTTTTAGCCTCTTCCCCTCATAGAGTGGCCTTTCCCTGCAATTGGTAAATAGCTAAGCGGTCCTTAAAATTACTTCCATATTCATACATCTGAAATTATTTAACAATGTTCACAAGCGATTCTTCTGCATCATCCTCCTTTTCCACGTCAAAAGTAGAGGGTTTAATTTTTCGAAATTCTCCACGGAAATCTAAATTTTTCTTCTTCTTATGTGACTATATATATGTTCTATTATATTCTTCTGCACTTTCATATTTACCTGACTCTATTCTTCCTCCTTCCTTTTCATCATTTCTGGTTCCACACTCATATAGTTGGATTTTTCCATCAGTTCCCTTATTCTGCATTCATGCTCATCACTGGTTCTCAACAACTATTCATTATTGTTTCAGAGATGAGTCAGTTATTGTTGTTGATTTTACATCGCTTCCATTTACTGAGAATTTGGGGTATTACTACCTTTTGCTAATTCGACATATAGTGCCTTTGTACCAGTGATAGCTGGAGGAGACTCCTTAGCCATTCTAAGTGACCCACTTCACTTATGTACCTTAAGAAAATAGTACAAGCTACTTATGAGAACTTCCATAGCAACATAAAATAATAAATTAAAATAAATTTGTGTTTTATAAGGCTTTTTATTATTTTTGTACTATATATAAAGATTATAACCCTATATCTCTATATACCTATTTATATGCATAAATCCAACATTCAATTAATTTATGTCAACATTATTACCACCATACCAAACAGGATGACTATAACTTAATAATTGAATCAAATGGTTTACCTCCTTGGTGGACATGTTTATTTCTTATTTTATATTTTTCTCAACTCCTTGATATAGGTAAATACTTTGGATAATGTAATGAATATTACATATTAGTTGTCATGATTGGTCTTGCCACTACATGTTATATTTCTTATACTATAGAAACCATGGGTCACATACCAGATAATTTCATTTGTTTCTAAGGTATAATATGTGTGCTTATACAATGGAAGTCATGTACTTATCTCACGGTTCAGTCATATTACTTTGGCGATCCTCTCACTATCTGAACTTATTGTTGTATTAATTAATAGCAACTCAATGGTATCCAATTTGTTTCCCACCTACTTTACCACTGAGAGAAAATGACCCTAAGTTATCGTGCCTCGAACCCGAATCCGCCACATCCTGTTTTTCACCTGTTGATCACGTGAAGGTGGTATGGGGGTCAGCGTTGGGTTTTCTCAACAGCTCGTATCATTCAAGGCAATCTAATGGTTATCATTGGATTACATTTTCCAAAAAATGTAACACCTTACTCCTCAATTGCAGTTTAGCCTGTTATGTTTTGTGTCTTCCTTTCTTCTATCCAAGATTTTATGAGGAGACTCAAACATGGGTAACTTGCAAATGAGGGCAAGGGTTCATTCTTAGTGCAAAATTTCTGCTCATTATGCCAGATTGAGTCTTTCTATCCATTTACTACATTTCCTTGTGTCTATGTAAGTATGGTGGCATGAAGATGCAATTCAGCATTGTTGGGCACTTTCCCTTGCATGGCTAAGACTTAAAAACCACTATGGTTCCTCCTCAAATTTGGTGAGTATTTCATTTTCTTTTCAAATAGTTTACCTAATTCTCATTTGAATTCTTTCAGAGTCACCAGGTAAACTACTTACGATTTGGGGATCTTCTTTGTTGTTAAAACCCTTAGGTACAAGTATTCTGGTGACCTCACATGATTACCGCTCAGTATTTTTTACTAGTTTCTAGGTTCTATTTTAATAGGTATATGTTGTCATATATTTTTTGTTTCCTACCATTTTTCAACCGGATTATTACCCTATGTAGCTCTTCTAATATAGTAATAACTTAAATTTGATGTAGTAGAATAATCGTTGTTGCAGATAAATTTTTTCGACCTTTAGGTCTTCAACAAATCCTGATACCCCAAGGTAACCTCTAAATGTTTACTATGCAAGATTGTTTTTGCTACACTTTTGGAACAAGGGAACAATTCTCATTTATTTAAGGTTCCATTTTGGTTTTACTTTTCTTCACTCTAGGAGAGTGTCAAGTTCTCAATCTGGCCATGGATCACTTGTTCACTCTTATTTGGTTATGAGGGTGATTAACTGTTCACTCCAGGTATGGTTTTCTTCTTGTTAGTTTTCTTGTTTCAAATTTTCTCTTAAGTGTTGATTATCACTACTTATTCTTCCTTTTCATTATTTTCATGTATCCTACTCAGGTACCACAAGGAAAAGTAATATGATTCTTGTCATCCCAGGTAACTAAATATTCTGGGTGGTTCCTATATTTATTCAGTCGTCGATAAGCAGAACCTTATGATGCTTAATGTGGTCCCAAAAATTTACAAAAGTATTCACTCGTTCGTCTCTTGCTACCTAATCGCATGGGTATGGTGCAATTGACAATGGGTAAATCACACGTTTTCATTCACCTATATTGAGACCACAAGTTATTTGTGCCGTGTGCTGCTACAGTTCGGTGGTTTTCTCTTGCCTCCATGAATATTCTTTTGAAAATGCATTCTATGGGAAACTCCATTAGTTTTCATACTTCAACTAGAATGGTGATTACTTAGATCCATTGTTATAATTAGAATTCATTTGCTTCTCCAAGGATTACGACATAGAGTGTAACTCTTTATTGCATTATTATGATTTCTCAAGTTAATTTCTCTTTTATTTACAAGTGCTCCATTCCTCGAGTTTGTAACTATAATGTATCTCTCCTTGAATTAATTGTTACTTTTCTTTGACTCCCATATGGGATAATTTTGTACCATATTTATTGATGGTGTGAAATCAGAGTATTTATTTAATTTCATATCAAATAGTTTATATCACTGTCTATTCGCAATGCATCATTCAATTTTTAGTTATTTAAGCTTTTTTCGTGCATATCGTGGCTTAAGAGTAAACAAGTTGATTTATATAAATACATTAATACCAATTAACGAATTCTAGCATTGTATATTAAGTAGATAAGTAAGTGCTTTGTTATATATTAAGCACTATAATTTTCTGTTAGAATGGAAAATTTCAATCTTTAGCATTTCTTTGTCTAAGATAAGTTAATTATCAGCTTTAATTGAAATTTAGGTTCTGCTATACCAATTTATTTTTGGATCTATAGTTGGATGTATTATGTACTTACTATATGTAATACCCTCTTGTAGTATAAAGTGAATATCACCTGTAAAGTGATAACCTAAGCTTGGTTTTACCATACAATTTAATATATCTTTATTTACAATTTTACATAATTATGATTCATATTGTTTGAATTTATTCATTTATATGCAAGTATAATTAAAATGGTAAAATATTCCTAAGAAGATTTGTAGTTATTAATGCACCCTCTGAGTCCAGATTGAAGCATTCATGTGCATAACATACTTGGATTCTAATTCTTCATTATTTAATTCATTTTTCATTGTAATACAAAAACTTCTCTAGCACCATAGTCATTACTATATTTTTCTGTACCTACTATATACCAACCTATCTATTTAGCCGCATAGTAGTTGTTAGCAATTTCACAATTATCTAACAACAATACCTCGACTTGTTCATAAACAAGAAGCGAAAGTGTTGTCTGTTAAGAAAATACCTGGGGCGCCACTCTGGCTTATGATATTTTCACATTCATAGTGAGACTATCTACCCTAGTCTCAACATCTTATCACACAATTGTCAACCCTTTTATTGCCTTGTTAACATAACACGGTAATAAGAAATGAATTATGTATATGAGTTAGACTTCTCAGATGCTATAGTTGGTCTAAGCATAGTACCTTTATTTACTAAATTACCAAAACCTAAAATGATTTCTCCAGCCTGCAACAATCATGTCTTCGATCAATCATACATCTATACTTTGTATATCATGCCTTAGTATAACCACTTTTCTTATGACTGGTAAGAAACTATGAAGAAGGGACCATTTCAATAATTATGTTTATAAATACCATCTTAATTCCAACATAATCCCACCTTGATAATTTACAGAATTTCTCAGAATAATCCCCACACAATCCAACCTCGATAATTTATAGAGATTTTCATAATATTACCCAATCAACAAAATATACACAGTTATAACCAAATGAAAACAAATTCATGCTTATAGCCAAACAAAATAATAGTCACGACTATATCCAAACAACATAT
Source organism: Pinus taeda (assembly GCA_000404065.3). Taxonomy (NCBI): domain Eukaryota; kingdom Viridiplantae; phylum Streptophyta; class Pinopsida; order Pinales; family Pinaceae; genus Pinus; species Pinus taeda. The sequence goes on along the minus strand of APFE031696104.1, from coordinate 105,017 downwards.
TTTTCTCAACAAACAATACAACTACAAGTTTAGATAATACAAATGCTTAGCAAGTCAATTTTTGCCTATATTTCACTGGATTAACTTCGAAGAAACACTTAGACCCAACCATGAGCCATCACCTTTGGTTCTCCCCAAGCCAAGATCTATTATTCTCGCAAAATAAACAACCTCTTCTGATTCTTGGTCAAGATATTATGCCTTGCTTCCCTAGTTGAATTTCCTTAGAGACATCCCTGGTTATGGGGTGTGTGAACCCCATATCCTAGGGATTTAATGGTGGGCTTTTCATTAAATCCCACCATTTTCTACCACAACACTTTATTCATCCATACTAATTGTTCTCTCCTCACTTAGTGATTTAATAAATTTTTCTGCTCCAATCTTATTAAATCTTAACTAGAAACCATTAGGGATTTTAAGGAGTAAATTAAGGGAAGTTCGTTCAATCCTATTCATAATGCATTATGGATTGGAATAATGATCTCATTAACTCAAGTGTTATTTTATAAGTAAATCTTCTAGTTTATTTTTATTATCAAAATATGTTTATTACATCATCATATTTACTCCCAATTGAGTCTACTATGGATTTATCACCATTACTAAATACAGTTCCTTCTACTTAAAGAGTATTTTCATGAGTACAGAGTGGTGTTATAGAATGATCAGGTACATAACATCTTTGTTCTTGAAAATGAAGGTAAAATAGCTTCTTACTCGAAAATCCAAAGTGACAGAACCCTTGATCATTGGTTTCCTCTTTCTTTTAACCCACAGTGTCATATAATGCACAAAATTATAGCTCCCAATTAATTGGCCTATCAAGCCACATTCAAGGAGTTAGAGGTCTAGTGCTCTTAATTATGGGGAAAAAACCTCCACTTTTAGAATTTTGTCTAATTTCTTCACAGATTGCATTACAAGCCATTTCTGAGAAATCAATTAAACATAGTGATATCCAGATCATGGTGTGGTTGTTAAGGTGGAGACCTATCCTATCCGGTGATCTAGCTAGAGAAAGAGAATGGTATCCACTAGTCAATTTTTAACATGGAGTGTGTGTATATTTATATATTTCAATGTGGGTTATAAATAAAAGGTTTCAATATAAACATTTAGTAAAATACTCCATATTAACTAGAGCAATATCAAAAACATATAAACAGAAACATCTCAATATAAAGGAGACATATATTTAAACAAAATATTTAAATGTGAAAAATGTGGAGCATAAATAACATATTTCAATATGGAGTAATCAAGGTAAATTAAATGGATGATATACACTAATAGGGTGCAATACATGATAAGCATCAAATTACTTACCCCATCATGCACCTCAAATTGTTCAAATGTTTTTTTAGAAAATAAGGAAGCATAAAATAAAATAATAAATGTACTAAATATAATTTTTTAAATTGTTATT